>SJYA01002695.1:1054119-1064430 GCA_006410615.1 Neotragus moschatus
CCCAATGTTCATCGCAGCACTGTTTAGAATAGCCAGGACATGGAAGCAACTTAGATGTCCATCAGCAGATGAATGGATAAGAAAGCTGTGGTACATATACACAATGGAGTACTACTCAGCCATTAAAAAGAATACATTTGAATCCATTCTAATGAGGTGGATGAAACTGGAGCCGATTATACAGAGTGAAGTAAGCCAGAAAGAAAAGCACCAATACAGTATACTAATGCATATATATGGAATTTAGAAAGTGGTAACGATGACCCTATATGCGAGACAGTAAAAGAGACACAGATGTATAGAACAGTCTTTTGGACTCTGTGGGAGAAGGTGAGGGTAGGATGATTTGAGAGAATAGCATTGAAACATGTATATTATCATATGTGAAACAGATCGCCAGTCCAGATTTGATGCATGAGACAAGGTGCTCAGGGCTGGTACACTGGGATGACCCTGAGGAATGGGATGGGGAGGGAGGATGGGGGGTTCAGGATAGGGAATACATGTACACCCAAAGCTGATTCACATCAATATATAGCAAAATCCACTACAATATTGTAAAATAATTAGCCTCCAATTAACATTTAAAAAAGAAAAATAATAGAATTCTATATCACCAAAAGTATCATTTAATAGAAAAACTTGTAATCACCTTTTAAAAATCAAGATGCATATCAGAATTATCTTGGAAATTTTTGAAAAATACAAATGCTCAGGTACTGCTTTTTTTTCACCAGAGCTCCAGATACATTTCTAAGAAGCAGCCATATCTTAAAACAGCTGGACTGTATGAGGATCTTTTACTTTTTATCTAGTTTGTGTCACTTTTTCTATTCCATTTTCAGTGCTCCCATTTCACTTAGTTTATGCTTTCCTATTTCTCCCTCTTTATTTTCATGTTCTTTTTTTTCAGATTTTATTATTTTTTTTTTACTTTACAATATTGTATTGGTTTTGCCATACATCATTATGAATCCGCCATGGGTGTACATGTCTTCCCAATCCTGAACCCCCCTCCCACCTCCCTCATTTCTCAAGCCTTTATCAAGTGTAGTAGAAAAGCTTTTGTATACATATCAGTTCAGTTCAGTTCATTTCAGTCACTCAGTCATGTCCGACTCTTTGCGACCCCATGAATCACAGCATGCCAAGCCTCCCTGTCCATNTTTTCATGTTCTTTTTTTTCAGATTTTATTATTTTTTTTTTACTTTACAATATTGTATTGGTTTTGCCATACATCATTATGAATCCGCCATGGGTGTACATGTCTTCCCAATCCTGAACCCCCCTCCCACCTCCCTCATTTCTCAAGCCTTTATCAAGTGTAGTAGAAAAGCTTTTGTATACATATCAGTTCAGTTCAGTTCATTTCAGTCACTCAGTCATGTCCGACTCTTTGCGACCCCATGAATCACAGCATGCCAAGCCTCCCTGTCCATCACCAGCTCCTGGAGTTCACTCAGACTCATATCCATTGAGTCAGTGATGCCATCCAGCCATCTCATCCTCTGTCATCCCCTTCTCCTCCTGCCCCCAATCCCTCCCAGCACCAGAGTCTTTTCCAATGAGTCAACTCTTCGCATGAGGTGGCCAAAGTACTGGAGTTTCAGCTTCAGCATCATTCCTTCCAAAGAAATCCCAGGATTAATCTCCTTCAGAATGGAATGGTTGGATCTGCGTGCAGTCCAAGGGACTCTCAAGAGTCTTCTCCAACACCATAGTTCAAAAGCATCAATTCTTCTGCGCTCAGCCTTCTTCACAGTCCAACTCTCAACATCCATACATGACCACAGGAAAAACCATAGCCTTGACTAGATGGACCTTAGTCGACAAAGTAATGTCTCTGCTTTTCAATATGCTATCTAGCTTGTGTGTGTGTGTGTGTGTGTGTGTGTGTGTGTGTGTGTGTGTGTGACGGACCTTTGTTGGCAAAGTAATGTCTCTGCTTTTCAATATGCTATCTAACTTGTGTGTATATGTGTGTGTGTGTGTGTGTGTGTGTGTGCGTGTGCTTAGTTGCTCAGTCATGTCCAACTCTTTGTGACCCCATGGACTGTAGCCTGACAGGCTTCTCTCATGGGGAGAATCATGGGGATTCTCCAGGCAAGAATTCTTCAGGCAAGTGGATTGCCATTTCCTTCTCCAAAGAATCTTCCCAACCCAGGGATCAAACCCAGGTCTCCATCTCCCACATTGTAAGTGGATTCTTACCATTGAGACACCACAGAAGCCCATACAATGTATACATACATACAATAATACATATATATATGTGTATATATATATTAGAAAATTTATTAATTTTTGCCTAACTAAAAATTTTGGCACTTTGATTCCACTTGTTTGGCTTAATACAAATAGAATGCTAGATTTCTAATTGAAAAATATAGATATGTAATAAGCAATAAATGTTTGCTGTACAGCACAGGAAACTGTAGTCAATATCTTGTAATAACCTACAATGGAAAATAATTTCAAAAATAATATATGTGTATATATATGACTGAATAAAAAATCTACTTTTAAAAATTTAGTAATGTTTATCTTTTTGCCAGTTTTTCTAAATGTCCTATGGAATCTAATAAAATCCTATGAGATACAAAATTTTAAATATATTTGTGTAGGATATAAGGTTAATATAAATTAATATAAATAGAAATTTATCATATTTATTTTATTAATTACATCATTCAAGATGCTGTATTCTTGTTTTATCTGCCCTTGATAAAAAATTCTCAGAGAAATGTTAACATATCTCACTATGACTACATTTTGTCTTTTCCCTTATATTTCTTCTAATTTTTGCTTTATGCTTCTTTGTTGTTAGGTGTCTAATCATTTATGATGTCTATCTTCTTTGTGAATTGTACATTTGTCATTTAAAATATTTATTTTTGTTTCATTTAAATATAAATAATTAGTAGAAGGTGATTGCAGCCATGAAATTAAAAGAAGCTTTCTCCTTGGAAGGAAAGTTATGACCAATCTAGACAGAATATTGAAAAACAGAGACATTACTTTGGCAACAAACTTCCATCTAGTCAAGGCTATGGTTTTTCCAGTGGTCATGTATGGATGTGAGATTTGAACTATAAGAAAGCTGAGTGCCAAAGAATTGATGCTTTTGAACTGTGGTGTTAGAGAAGACTCTTGAGAGTCCTCTGGACTGCAAGGAGGTCCAACTAGTCCATCCTAAAGGAGATCAGTCCTGGGTGTTCATTGGAAGGACTGATGCTGAAGCTGAAACTCTGATACTTTAGCCACCTGATGCAAAGGGCTAACTCATTGGAAAAGACCCTGATGCTGGGAAAGATTGAGGGCAGGAGGAGAAGGGGATGACAGAGGATAAGATGGTTGGATGGCATCACTGGCTCAATGGACATGGGTTTGGGTAAACTCCAGGAGTTGGTTATGGACAGGGAGGCCTGGTGTGCTGTGGTTCATGGGGTTGCAAAGAGTCGGACAGGACTGAGTGACCAAACGGAACTGAACTGAATTAATTAACTAAAAAACAAGTACCTAACAATAAGGAAATGGTTAAAGAAATTAGGACATAGTTGTTCAATGGCATGTTTAGCTATTAAAATGCTAATTTGGATAACAATGTAATAACATGAAACATGTTTGAGATGATATTTAAAGAGTATGGTGACAGGTACTCACATGGTTATGGACAAAAACTAAAATCGTACACTGAAAAGTTAACACAGTTATTTTAGTGTTAGAATTATGGGTGATTTTTATTTTTTAAGTTTCTGAAGAGTTTCAAACACTATATGGAAAATGCAAACAGAAGACATGTGCAAGGCAGGAAGGACTACAGATGTTGCTAAAATCAGACTGGTAAGTCACTCAGGTTAACAATTGTGTTTGAAGTCTCAAGAGTGTTTTCTTACCATCCTGATTCCCTCATCAACACTAGAGCTAGTCTATGTTACTCACAGGAAATGGTTCGCTCAGATGACTGATTTAATAATTCCAGATGTGTCTCCTCCCTGAGGCATTGCCCTTCTATGTGCCACCATCATTTTCTAGGCAATAATAATTTAGGATAGTCAATCCTAAGCTTCTGAAATGCACAAAAATGGGCATTTTCAAAGTTTGGGCTTTTTCAAAGCTTCCTGAATCTTCTCAAAGCAAAATGGCTTCCTAAGAACCAATGCTATTGGTACATCCCTTTCTCTAAGACCAGACAGAGTACAGTTTCTCTCTGCATGCTCTTCATTTCACTTCACATCCTCTGCCAGATAATGTGTGGATCTTTTTCGATGATGGGTCATCAAAACATGGAGAAATGAGAAACTAGAGCTGAGAGGAAGGAGGAGCAGAAGGGAGGGCTAGGAGAGGTTGTCAGTCTACAAAGTAAGGCGACGGGATGAGAAGAGGAAGAGGGGGTTGGGGATGGTTGTGCCACAAGAGGGCAGATCCAGGATGCAGAGGGAGGGTGGTGAAGGCAGGGTTTTGGATGAGTGCTGCTCTGGGTTCTCTCAATGACCCCTGCAAGATGTGGGCAGCGACTGCAAGGCCATGTTAATTAATTTGTAGCTAAACTGTACTTATACATGTGAGCCATTAATTTCAGGAAAGGAGTGGCCCCGGGCCTGAGGATTCATGAGTGCCTCCCTCCTCTCCCCGTGGGCATGTCTTGGGGGCACTCTGGTGTTCCTCCAGAGAAGAGGCTGGTGGTTCACGCCTCTCTTCCTTCCTAAGGAGTAGACCCTGTCGGATGGCTCAGGAGAGCTTGAGATGAAAGTTCTCTCTGCTGGATGTTTCTTCCAAGGAAGGAAAATGAAAGCAGAATTTTCAGTATCACAGTTAAACGATAAAAATTGCCAACTAGAATAGTATTTCCATAGGAAAAAAAAAGATGGTATCTCATGGAAATTCTCTCTGAAGTGAAATAATTAAAAGTAGATTTTAAAAAGTGTACTTCTGCCACAAAGTGTACTTCCGCCATATTAGTTCTCTTAAGGGGTAACATTTAAAATATTTATCAACTGCCTAGGACACAGGCATTTGTGTGTACTAAGTTGCTTTAGTCGTGTCTGACTCCTTGCAACCCTATGGACCGTAGCCCACCAGGCTCCTCTGTCCATGGGATTCTCCAGGCAAGAATAATGGAGTGGGGTGCCATGCCCTCCTCCAGTGGCTCTTCCTAACCCAGGGGCTGAATCCATGTCTTTTACACGTCCTCTATTTACAGGGGCATTCTTTATCACTAGTATCACCTGGGAAGGGCAAGACATAGGTTCTGATCATTAAACTGAAACAGACATTAGCCATTAGTGGCCAGAGTGACAGGGCATTGTGAACCCTTAGAGCAGTGACCATTTATCAATCAGTTGGAAATATTGCAACATTGTAACAAAAGTATAGCCAAATTGACATTTGCTTGTTATCAATGTAGGTTTCTCTTCCTCTCTTCTTCCCCTTGGTAGCTGCAGCCTCTTTGTTCTTTCTCTGTCCCCTCATCCCCACTCCCCACCTCCTTCTCACCCCAGCTGGGTGTGATTCCCTCTCATTCTGGTCATAAATTACTTCACGCGATTCATATCTTGAGCCATTTTGTGCCTGGTGGTGAGCTGGATCCTACAGGTGGATGTACTTCTTAGAAGAGAATCGGGACAAGTAGGTAGTGGTGTGAGAGCCAGGGTGACATTCCACACGGTCATGCAAGCCAAGCAGGGTTTCTGTCTTGTGCAGGAAGTCAGAATAGAGCCAGTGGGAACATTCCAGATGGGAAATTTATCCCGGTAGTGTAGTGCTGGGTGGCCCTTCAATCTCTAGCCTTCTCAAAGCTGCAGACATTGCTAGGTTTTGTGAGACCACCCAGACCCCTCACTGAGCCCAGCTGCAGCGCTGTTTCATAGCAACGAGTTCCTTCAGCGAACCTCCTGGATGAATTCCCAAAGGAAGGGTGGGAGTGGGGATAGGCAAGAGCTTCCTGTGAGTTACACTGATTTCATTAATTTTATCCTCACTACATCCACCAGGACAAGTACATCAAGTCATAAGTACTGCTGTCTCTGATTCAAGCTGTGGGCAAAAATGAAGCAAGTGTTCCATACTACAAATAGAAACAAAGGCAAACAATGATGCTTTGGAAGAGGTTGATGATTTTAACACCTCCACGGCCGTACTCATTTACTCAGTACAGCAAACCCTAGTTAGGAAAGACAAAAAGTGTCCTATTAAAGAAGCACACAAAACATTTGCATTTGAATGAGTAAAATCCCCAAAACTCAATGCTATAAAGCAGCAGCTGGGGTGCAGTGGAAGGAACTCTTGGGCCAGGAGCTGAGAGAACTGGGCTCCAGGCCGGCTCTGCCATTCAGTAGCTGAGCTGAGCTTGGGTTTCCTCTTCAGTAAATGAAATGCTGGACTAAATGACCTCTACCATCCCCAGACAAGTGAAAATCCCTTTTTGCTGCCTGCAGCAGACACAAACGGCAATTCCTAATCATCTCTGCCCTCCCACGCCAGCTCACACCCAGGTGAGTCTGGTGGTCCTGTGAATGGCAACATATGGATGGTTTATACATGTCTACATCTTCCAATGCTTATCTCAAGTAATTGGTAGTGACTGGAAAATGTGTTCAAACCTGGAAGTAACTGGGCTGCTGCTGCTGCTGCTAAGTCGCTTCAGTCATGTCTGACTCTGTGCGACCCCATAGATGGTAGGTAGCCCACCAGGCTCCCCCGTCCCTGGGATTCTCCAGGCAAGAACACTGGAGTGGGTTGCCATTTTCTTCTCCAATGCATGAAAGTGAGAAGTGAAAGTGAAGTCGCTTAATCCTGTCCGACTCTTAGCGACCCCATGGACTGCAGCCCACCAGGTTCTTCCATCCATGGGATTTTCCAAGCAAGAGTACTGGAGTGGGGTGCCATTGCCTTTTCCGAGTAACTGGGCAGAAATGAGAAGCTGACTCTTAACTCATTGGATTCAAAGCACACAAATGTCTACTGTATTGCTCTTCATCCTGTTTACAGCACCAACTGTCTGGCTGTTCACACTGTCCAAAGTGTGTGTGGATTCCACGGTAGGTAAGGCGCAAGCTAACAGGCCGGAAGAAGACGTGAGGAGCTGTAGCCACTGCAGACACGTTTATTCCCTTCTGGCTGGCACAGCAACCTTGGCAGCAAACATTACATAACACAACTTAAGAGCACACAACCTCTCTCCTGGCTGACACAGCAGCTGTAGCAGTAGACAGGCTATATTCTCTCCTCTTGTGGCTGACCCAGCCGACACAGTTGTGAGATAGTCATAATTCCTGTTGCTTTTTAGGTGGAGCTGAGCAGGCCTACCGCACACAACCGGTGACCAAGCAACAGCCTCGTGAGGCACACATGCAGTGCGATAAATGATCTGAGCAGTTACACAGACATTATTTACAAAACGTAGGGCAAAAACGAGAGGCTGTGGAGCAGGAAAGCCTGATCATGCCATCTTGGCTAATTTCCTCTTTCCCTGCACTAAACCTTCTGTAGTTTTCTTGCCACATATGACAATATCTTTTTTTTTTTTTTCAGAAAGTTAAATGTCAAACAACATTTTGTATGTCACCTTCTAAGGGAAGGTGACCCGCCTATAATTTCTCTCTATTCCAGACATCCCAGGCTTTTTCAAGAATGGCTATCAGCACTATTCCTTGGTAGATAAAGTGCATTTCTTTATGGCATTTTGATTATTATTTCCATAAACTATTATTTAAAGCTATTATTGATATTTTACTTTTCAAGTGCAGAAGTGCAGTGTCAGTAATTATTAATATTTATGGTTTGATTAGAGGCCACCAGGTGCAAGTTTCGAGGATGGAAAGTTTATATCCAATATTATTTACCTGTTAAAATGGTCTTTAAGTGGATATATCACTATCTCCAGCTATAATTTTGCCCAATGTCAAGCCAGTGGTGGGGCTGAAATCTGAACCCAGGCCACTTCAACTGTGGTTTCCCTCTCAACCCCTCTCCTTCTGGAGGCCAGGTTTACATCTTTCATCATCTTTCTCATTTCCCCCCCAAATTCTTACTAATTATTTGTATTATTAAATATTTGCTACCATCATTGGAGTTATTCCACTACACTCCTTATGGCTTTAGTGTAACCAGCTTACTGGAGCTCTGTAATAGTGAAGAGGCCACACTCCATACAGAGGCCTTGAGTGGCCTTGAGATAAATCCTGAAGAGACCTAACATAACAATTCAGGACTTCTGCAACCCAGCAACCGTGAAACTTTAGTGATTATTGGGCTTTAGAAAAACCTGAGATGATAGTTATTTGAGGTAGAATTACAATGTAGAGAAAAGAAAAGATAGGAAAGATTCTAAGGAAATATATACTACAAGCCTTGGCAGCCAGATATGGAAGATGGTGGTAAGTTAGAGAGACTGGAAAGTACACGTTGTTCATCAAATATTGAAATGAAAATACAGAGGGTTTGGTGAGGGAGAGATGTCAATGCATTAAATGTGAGGAGTTTGAGGACAGTGAAAACAGTAGTGGGTTGAACTGGAGTTTTACCAATGTTTGGGAGTGATCACAGCAAGAAAACAATCATAAAGGGTCCAGGAAGGAACAGTAAGAGGGTACAAGACAAATGGGGAAAGACAATGTTGAAGAGAATTTTAAGGAGTAAGTAGCTGAGGATGTAAAATTTTAGTGTTTAAGACTGTATTAAACTAATCATTTAAAAGAAAATTGCTTTTAAATTACTGCAACAGATTACTTGACTTGTAGAAATACACAGCGAAACAGTTTGTGTAATTTCTCCATTATGTCTCATTCTTCAGTCCTGAAGAGCCCTGAAAAGCAGACTCTACAAACAGACACTACACTACTGAAATCAGATTGATTATATTCTTTGCAGCCAAAGATGGAGACGCTCTATACAGTCAGCAAAAACAAGACTGGGAGGTTACTGTGGCTCAGATCATGAACTCCTTATTACCAAATTCAGACTGAAATTGAAGAAAGCAGGGAAAACCACTAGACCATTTAGGTATGACTTAAATCTAATCCCTTATGATTATACAGTGGAAGTGAGAAATAGATTTAAGGGACTAGATCTGATAGACAGAGTGCCTGATGAACTATGGAATGAGGTTCCTGACATTGTACAGGAGACAGGGACCAAGACCACCTCCATGGAAAAGAAATGCAAAAAAGCAAAATGGCTGTCTGGGGAGGCGTTACAAATAGCTGAGAAAAGAAGAGAAGCAAAAAACAAAGGAGAGAAGGAAAGATATAAGCATCTGAATGCCGAGTTCCAAAGAATAGCAAGGAGATACAAGAAAGCTTTCTTCAGCGATCAATGCAAAGAAATAGAGGAAAACAACAGAATGGGAAAGACTAGAGTTCTCGTCAAGAAAATTACAGATACCAAAGGAAGATTTCTTGCAAAGATGGGCTCGATAAAGGACAGAAATGGTATGGACCTAACAGAAGCAGAAGATATTAAGAAGAGGTGGCAAGAACACACAGAAGAACTGTACCAAAAAGATCTTCACGACCCAGATAATCACGATGGTGTGATCACTCACCTAGAGCCAGACATCCTGGAATGTGAAGTCAAGTGGGCCTTAGAAAGCATCACTATGAACAAAGCTAGTGGAGGTGATGGAAGTCCAGTTGAGCTACTTCAAATCCTGGAAGATGATGCTGTGAAAGTGCTGCACTCAATATGCCAGCAAATTTGAAAAACTCAGCAGTGGCCACAGGACTGGAAAAGGTCAGTTTTTATTCCAATCTCAAAGAAAGGCAATGCTGAAGAATGCTCAAACTACCACACAATTGCACTCATCTCACACACTAGTAAAGTAATGCTCAAATTTCTCCAAGCCAGACTTCAGCAATACATGAACTGTGAACTTCCAGATATTCAAGCTGGTTTTAGGAAAGGCAGAGGAACCAGAGATCAAATTGCCAACATCTGCTGGATCATGGGGAAAAGCAAGAGAGTTCCAGAAAAACATCTATTTCTTCTTTATTGACTATGCCAAAGCCTTTGACTGTGTGGATCTCAATAAACTGTGGAAAATTCTGAAAGAGCTGGGAATACCAGACCATCTGACTTGAGAAATCCATATGCAGCTCAGAAAGCAACATTTAGAACTGGACATGGAACAACAGACTGGTTCAAAATAGGAAAAGTGTTATTTCAAGGCTGTATATTGTCACTCTGCTTATTTAACTTATACACAGAGTACATCATGAGAAACGCTGGACTGGAAGAAACACAAGCTGGAATCAAGATTGCTGGGAGAAATATCAATAACCTCAGATATGCAGATGATAACACCCTTATGG
>SJYA01002696.1:0-84117 GCA_006410615.1 Neotragus moschatus
CTCAGAAGGGGTTATTGGATCCCCTTCCGTGACCTTCAGTGCAGTGTTTCGGTGTAAGCGCGTTGTTTATTTAGGAAAAAAATGTGCTTCGCTTTCATCAGGATATCTATAAGTTTTAACCTCACTGGAGTTGAATAACAGTTAAATGAAATGAAAACATTCTGGGCCTGGCATACCTGGCCTAGAATGGTTATAGAATTCCTGATATGCTTTTAATGTTTCATATATCTTGTTTTAGCAACCCACCCTGGGTGAGAAAACAAGGGCCTAGAGAGGCTACATTTCAGAGAAAGGGATTTGTAGAACCATCACCTCCTCTTATGAATGGCTTTAATTCAACAGAAACTTACTGAGTATTTCTGTCCCTGGCCGCTGTTGTAAGGGCTAGAAATAAGTGACGTACAAGTAAGGAGCTGGTTTCATTAGCTGTTATATTAAATACCAGTGACTGTTAAGAATTGGATAACATTCCTGTTGTGTGATAGATTCCACGGAAGAACCTGTTGATACAGAACAATCAGGTTGAAGTCATTTGCCTCTACTCTGGGCTCTTGAGGCATCCCAATTGGCACTCCCTGCGCTAGACACTGGTGTCCGGGGAGTTTAAAGTAAAATATAGAAAATGCTTGGTTGCATCTCAACACAGTTGATTCCTTAACAGAACAGGGAGAGGACTGCAGGGTGTGTAAGGAGTGGGTGTATTGTCAGGTGCTTAGCCTTTAGTAGTGAATGCCCTTTTATATTAAGAGCATGCGCCTTGATCATTGAGAACAGGGGCAAGACCTGTGTTTTTTTTACTGCCTTTGTTTAGATAGTTTGTTGGAGATTACAAAAAATAGTGTTGATTTACTCTTGGAATCTGTAAATTTTTTTTTAAATGAGATGAAATCCACCCATCCATATCAGGATGGTCTCGTTTACATTTTGATGTAAATCAGCAAGTCCTTGCTATATAGTAAGTAACACCAGTGATTATCTTTTTTTCCTTTTTGGTTTTTAAACAGACATCATGGATCAGGTAATGCAGTTCGTTGAGCCAAGTCGGCAGTTCGTGAAAGACTCAATTCGGCTGGTTAAAAGATGCACCAAACCTGATAGAAAAGGTAATAGCTTTGGAATGAGAGAAAAAAAATTAATTTTTTGCATTCTCTAAGCCCTATATTAATGTCTTCCCGTTTAATAATTATTGTACTTCTTTCAACACTTTTATTGACTTATTTTTGCTTTATTGTTTTTTGGAATTGTGAGTTTTTGCTACATTTTGTATACTTTGTGCATCCCTTATAAATTTTTCTTTTTTATGTGTTTTCCAGGCTTATAAGGTTATTTGTTACAGCTTCATTTTCCATGTTGCTTTTGCCTTGGTAATATGTAATGACTTTATAGAGTTTTCAGTATCTTTCACACCTCTACTCTGAAAAGTCTTTTGGAACTCTTCATGCTGTGTCACTCTTCCCCTAAACTTCTCCCAAACAAAAAAAGCCTTATAATGAAATCAACAGCATAGTTGGTACCAACCTAGGAAGTTTCTTATTTATCATAATTCATGTATTAAAAGATGCACTAGAATTTGTCTATTTCTGCTCTTCTTTTGACTGCTGCCTGAGTTTGGGCTGGGAATATAATAGACAATATAATATTACATATTATGTTACATATATAGCCTGATATATAAAAATATGTAATAGAGAATGTTCCTTGCTCTTATGGAGCTTAGAATCTTTGAGGGAAGACAATCAAAAACAAATAATGACAATTATAATTTTTAGTTACTGCTGTGGTAAGTGTTATGTAAGCTAGATAGAGGAAGGTCTACCAGTATGTGATGGGAGGACTAACCAAGATAACAAGCAGGGAGAGCCTCCCTGAGGAAGTAGCGTTAAAGGGAAACATTACAGGGTCTGAACCTTTACATAAAACTGTGTTTGACCCCATTCGGTTTTTCAAGCCTTGTTTTTTGGCTTCACGATAATATCAAAGACAGTGGGCCTATTGTTTATAAAAAATTACATTCTGTGCTTTTATAGTTGATATTTTTATCAATGTTACAAAATTTTTTAAGACAAATACTGTGTATTCATGTTTCCTTTATGGTATTCTGGTCATTTGCTAGGAAGATAAATATTTCTCTGCTTATTGATGGATTCACTAGCACGAATATGCACTTCATTTTTATATTTCCTTAAATATAAGTAAAACATGAAAATTAAAAATCTGCCTTATTTTATTTACTATTAATATGCCATGTTTTTTTAAAAAAATATTGCATACTTATTATGAGGAGAAGGGTGTATCAGTAAGTTTATTTATGTCAGTGCTAATTTTTTCCCCTTTCTTTGCAGTGACAGTGTAAAAAGTAATGTAAATTTTGTGTTTCTAAATCCAGAATTTCAGAAGATTGCCATGGCAACAGCAATAGGATTTGCTATAATGGGATTCATTGGCTTTTTTGTGAAATTGATCCATATTCCTATTAATAACATCATTGTGTAAGTAAACTTTTTGAAACAGATACTATCAAGGATAAAATGAAAATGTAGACCATTTGAGTTGACACTCTGCTATTTGGTTAATATATAAATAACATTTCTTTGATTTGTTAATGTTGGTAGAATGTACTGCTATTTACTGAGTACCAGATAATTCAAAGTAACTTTATATATTACATAATTTTTAAAGCTATTCTGTGAGATAGGCACTCATTTTTTAATAAGTAAAATATTAAAGGATTAAGGAAGCTAGTTAAAGGTACTTAGTATGAGATAAAACAGGTATTCGGTGATAGAACCATTATTCAAATCCAAGTTCTCTTTGTGCAGTACATTAACTTGTCAACATTAAGGTGCAGAGGAAATATTCCTCATCTGAAGATCACTGTAGTAGTAGAGTTCAAACCTAAACCAGGTTGCTTATATTCAGATTTTTCTTATTACTTAATAGCTGTCATAACTTTGGACAACTTAGCTCCTTTGTGCCCAGTTTATTCAATAAGGATTAATAGTTCCTGACTAGGGCTATAGAAAAGATAAATGACTTAAGTCATGTAAAACCCTAAAAAACAATTTTCAAACCTAAATGGAAGTTGTGGCTAGAATAATGAGACACTGATACTAATACACTTAAGTATATTAGGAGGAGAAAAAACTGAAAAACACTGGAATTGCTTTATTCTTTTCTAAATGCTTTTGCTTTTTAGATTCATTAAGCACTCATGAGTCGGGACACCTTGTGGCACTGTGCAGTTAGAGCAGTCAGCTTTAGGCAGTTTTGTTGGTATAAAGATTTAGTATCTGTTGTAGGACTTATTTGCTCTGTGATTTTGTATTTGCTTGGTCTCTGAGCCTTACCTGTCATTTAGATATTTAATCATGAGATAAGCCTTTTAGGGTTATTTTATATGGTGGAGATGCTTTGTAAACTATAAATCTCTTAAGTCCTGGATATTTTACTATGGATGCTTGTGGAAGTTGTCTTTTAAACGACACGTGAATGAATGAGCATGGTCATGTGGATTTCTTAAGTAGGTTTCCATAGCTGTTATGCAGACATGCCACAAAGGATCACAGAGAGTTAGACCTGGAAAGGACCAGGTGTCTCAAATCTCTTCCATCAGTTGAGAAATCTCTGCTATATTCCTAGTGAGGAAAGCCATTTTTGGAATTTTGGAGTCATGGAGCAAATCCTCAAGTAGAATTAGGAAAGCTGAGCCTCAGTGTCTTTGGGCTACAGCCCCTACCTAATCAGTAAACAGAGTGGGTAAAGTGGAGTCTGTGCTGCCAGCTCAGTGCTTCTCCTAGGCAGCTTCCTAGCCCATTGTCAGACAGGTGTAATTTACAGAATTATTTCTTAATTGATAATGTAATACTAATATATGACTATATATATTCATGCATATGTGTATATATATGTCTATATTGTAGATACGTGTGTATATACATGTACTACAGGACCTAGTACAGTATTCTCTTGTGCATATTGAAAGCACTTGAGTAAGTGTTGAATTAAGTGAACGATGTAAGGTTCTTAACCTTTTTCTAATGATCATGATGGTAGTAATAATTGTTAACATTTATTATGCACTTGGTGTGTGCCGAGGACACACAGCTTAGTGTGAGTTGACCTTTGTAACTTTCGTGACAGTTGTGTGAGATTAGCAGTGTTGTTATGCCCATTTTATAGGTGAAGAAACTGAGGCATGGAGAGTAAGTACATTGCATCCCTGTAAGTGGTAGAGCAGCATGTGAAATCCAGGTTCCAGAGCCTCAGTTCTTAACCACTGTACAGGCCATTACTCATTCTGAGTCACAGGCCTCACTTCAGGCTCCAGTTTGCATTTCATTAGCCCTCTTAAAAGTCCAGTACCTAGACTCCATTGCCTATTGTGGATATTTTCTTGCTGAAGACTCAAGTCTTGAGACAGTTTCTCACAAATAACTGCTAAATAAATTTCCTTTATCTTGGGTTTACTTGGTGTGGTTTGTTTTTAGCCTAAGAGTGGAACATTACCCTTGTTAAATTACTTTTTGCTAGATTCCCTTATAGAAGACTTCTGAATTTTGAATCTGTTCAGCATTGTTATTTATCTTAATTTTATGTTAGAACATCTTTTATTTCATTATATGAGTTGTGGTCTAAAGTAGCTTTTAGGATGAGGCACTCTCGGTACACCTTTTTGAAACTGAGATGTTCCCAACAGGTCTTTGAAACAAGTGTTAAAAATTTGCTTTCTCTTAATTCTAATTTCTACAGCAGGCACAGTATATCTTTTGTGAATCTTACTGCTTAGAGATAGTTGAGCTCTGACTTTTAGGAAGCTAGTTGCTTAGAAAACTATTCTTCTAGTAACAAATATATATCAAAATAAAGAATTAAAAGTTTATATCTCTCTAGATAGTTTTTACATTAAAGTGAGGGCCAAATAAAACATTTTGTGAAAAAAGCTATCAGAAAACTTACTCTTTTCATAATATGCCATGACAACTGTAAAACTGAAAGAAATCTTTTTTCCTGTTGAAAGAGCCTATTAAAACCATTTTGAGATGATAGCAAGTGAAGAATAAACAAACTTCTCTTTCATTAGGCTGAATTATCACTGTTTTCCTTATGGTGATTTTTTTCCCTCTTCTGTACAATTATAGCAGTCAGAATTAATATCCACAGGGTCATAATTTAGAGGATTTATATAGTTGTGGGAATTTTAGTTTAAGCAGTACAGTTTAATGAAGTAAGCCTTTAGTACTTTATGTTAAAGTTTAGATGCAGGGCTATTTTTTTAGGAGTATTTTTGGGTTGGCCAAATTGTTTGTTCAGGTTTTTCAGGAAGATGTTACAGAAAATCCCAAGTGAACTTTCATCTAGTATTGGAATTATCTTCTTTCCTTAACATTACAGTTTTAAAACATGTATCTCAGTATATTATTTTAATGTTCATGCTGTTGAAACTTAGACGTTCTTCTATAGGGAAGGCAATTTTTGTTGTTATTATTAATCTAGGTTTCTTTGTGGTTTGGGTAAGATACAGTGGTTGAGAACCAGTTTGTACATCAAATTGAAAAAGTTCTCAACTAACAGTCCTGTTATGTAATTCATATTTTTCATCTTATGAAAGACATTATGCTACGCTGTTAAGCATGTTTTTCAAATGAAGATTCTGAGTTTTAACAGATTCTGAGTTCCAACAGTCACATCATCTGTAAGGGCCTTTTCAGTTCCAAAATTTAAAGTTCAGTTTCCTCTCTTTTGTGCTGTTTTGAAGTAATATAGATGTGGTTCTCAAATAACTGATTCTGGTTCCATAAAATTACAGCATATTGCATTTCAAATTTATTATTATTAAAATCTTTAAAACTCAAAATTGACCATCTTTCTTTCTTTTACAGTGGTGGCTGAATACCTTTTTAGAAAAGTAGTTTTCATCTTGGGGATTGGTGAACAAGTGAGGATTGGAGAATCTGTTGGAGCAGAAATTTGTCTGTGTGTTTTATGTTTTTCTTTCATTTTCTGCCAAGATGTTTTCTATTTGTAAATTAAAATAATTTTAAAATAGACATCTTCTCTTTTTTCCATCACAGATACTTACAAATTTTAGTGGTAAGAAATAATGGGTTCTAGTTCCTTCTTCCCTCTTTTCCTCCCTTCACTCCTTCATCTTTTGGTTTACAGGAAAAATTAAAAGGCACAGTGGAATATTGCACTTTCTGAGTTTTCCTGTTTCAGTCTGATCATGAAAGAAGGAACAGCAAATAAAGGATGGTAATAACAGTGAGGGAGTTTGAAGGTATGGTAGGAGTTTTGTCTCTGAGCACTCATAGTGTACATAAGTAGTCAGCGCTCCTCTAAAAGTTTAAGTGCCACTTGAAATAGCTTCCTGAAAATCATGGTTAAAACTTTAAGAGCTCCTATTCAGATAAACTATAATTAGTCACACTGTCATAAACATTGGAGTTCTGAATATTTTAAAGAATTTACTGATAATTGAATATGAGATGAGAAGGGGTCTTCTCTTGTTTCCCCTTTAAAAAATAGTAATATAAAATTGAGACAGTTTATTCTCAATTTTCTGTGTAAAACTATTATTGATTTGTTCATTCACAGTTTAATTTTTGAACCTTTATTTCCTGAGTTCTAATTTTTTTTTTTTCTTTTTAAAAAAGTTGTTTAGCAGCACATGTTTGGTAAGTGTCCTAAGTCTTTGTGAATAAGGTAGACAGGTGTCTTCACTGGTACTGCTGGGCAGGGTTCCTTAGTTTTGAGATCCATGGTTCAGAGAGAGAGATATCATAGTTTTAGAACAGATTTTCTGCCTATTTTTGAAATACTGTTTACTCTTGAATAAATTGCTGTCTTTGAGGAAATAAAGCCTTGGCCACCTCTGCTTTTCAGGAGACCATGTAGCCATGTTTGACAGTTGGCTAGTTAGCTACCTCCTTACAGGCCAGAAGTGTGTATATACTGCGTGTGCACATGTGCGTGTGTGTTGACGTGTATGTATATGTTTGTTTGCATATATGTTTATACAAATACGCATATATTGAATATCTGTACACATACAGGTTTATGTATATACACATATATTAACTGCTTACCTAGAAATTAATCTGAAATGTATTCTTGGTAAAATGTCAGAATTGCTTCCGGCAAATATGTATATTGTGGGATGAAATGATTTGAACATTAATGTCTTGATGCAAGTTAATTATGAGCCTCTGTTCATAGTGTGCATTTGTGCAGCTCATTTTTTTATTTTGCTGACTTACTGGTTCCTGACACACTGGTAGGTAAGACAGTACATAAATACTCTGTATTTGTAAATGTGAAGTGAGGGCTAATCAAGGACTGTGGTGATAGAACAATTGAATTCTTAAATAGGAAAGAATAAATAACTAGCTTTTTCTTACTAACCATACCCCTGGTATGTATAAGAGCTAGTGCATTTGTGTTGTAAACAATACTTAAGCAAGTTTAAAAATCACTTGGAGTTTCTTCCCACCCTGAAGAGTCCGAGTCAGCAGGTTTGGGAACCTGAGAGTTTGCATTTCTGCCTCCCTGCTGATACTTTGGTATGTATACAGAAAGCACTTCCAGTGGTAGGATTTGAAAGCTCTTGATAGTTTTCTGGTGTCTTAATAGCTATAGTAAAACATACTACCACCCTTGTGGCAGTTTTGCCATTTCCATGAAATCCCTTCACCTTACAACCAAGTGTTTGACCACCTAGAGTAAAATCTGCTTTTAACAACAAAAGCCAACAGAAAGGCCCATCAGAGAGGGAGTCAGTAATAGTCCAGACAGGGTGGCAGTCTTGATAGAAGAAGATAGGAAGTAAAGCCTAGCTCCTATTTCAGTGGCTCTAGCACTGCTGGAAAGCGGCACTTTGTACCAGACTCTGTCCGTCTTGGGACACTTGGGTTCTGCCTGGAAGGAAGCATACTGAGTTTCATTGAGTGCGGGAGGCACCATCATGTTTTGTGATTAAAGGGTGCATCTTGTATTAGAAAGCTCCTGCTCCAGATGAGCTGGGGTCTACCACAAGTTAACACATGTCATGGTGTTGTGCTCTAGAAAGTCTTGTGGTAGATTTCCCAGGTCCCATGGATGCAGTTTTGCAAGGCTTTTTTTTTTATATATAGCATCTCTCACTCCCTTTCCACTACTGTATTAGTGTGTATACCTATCTCTCTTTTTTTTTTTTTTTAAGTCAGCCTGGGTTATAATAAACTGTTCTGTAGGCTTTTTTAGACTGCACCTAGAAAAGGCTCTTGAGATAACTTGATTCCATAATTTAGTAAAGTTCATTAAATATCAGATAGTTCACTAATTACAATTTATTCAAAATGGATTTGTATTTTCTTCGCACCAAATACTGAATTTCTAAATGAACAGTATTGAAAGGAAACTTAATTCCCTCAATCCCAGCCTCATTTTCCTTCCTACTCTCTACAGCATTCCATCCCAACAGAGCTGCTCTGGGGGTGGAGTGTGGTTCCAGGATCCTCTGATGCGTCTCAAGTGAGAACGCATTAAGTTCTCACGAATTAAGTTTCCTTGTTTTCTTCAAATATTTTCTGACAAGTGCTTTTGTTCTTTTTATTATTAATTTGGAGTTTTCCTTTCATGTTCTCCATACATCTTTGTAAGATTAAACCAAATCTGTCAGTTCCCAAGGGGCTAATCCATAAATAAATAAACGAACAGTATCACAAATGTTGACTCTGTAGTAGAGACTGGAGCATTTATGTAAAATATAATTTCCTAACTATTCCTTCTCAGTTGATCCTCTTGATAACCCTGTGTAATAAGAAATGTGGGTAGTCAAAATATATCCACAATTTAACTACTTCTTACCCCTCCACTCACTGTCACTACACCATCCCCCCTGGATATTTTACTTTTTTTATTTTTTCTAAGTTTTATTGAGATGTAATTGACATACAGCACTGTAAGTTTAAGGTGTAGAGCACAATGATTTGCCAACAAAGTCCATCTAGTCAAGGCTATGGTTTTTCCAATAGTCATGTATGGATGTGAGAGTTGGACTTTAAAGAAAGCTGCACACCGAACAATTGATGCTTCTGAGCTGTGGTGCTGGAGAAGACTCTTGAGAGTCCCTGCAAGGAGATCCAACCAGTCCATCCTAAAGGAAATGTCCTGAATATTCGTTGTAAGGACCGATCTTGAAGCTGAAACTCCAATACTTTTGGCTACCTGATACAAAGAACTGACTCTGGAAAAGACCCCTGATGCTGGGAGGATTGAGGGCAGGAGGAGAAGGGGATGACAGAGGATGAGATGGTTGGATGACATCACCGACTCAGTTTGAGCAAGCTCTGTGAGTTGGTGATGGAGAGGGAAGCCTGGTGTGCTGCTGTCCTTGGGGTTGCAAAGAATCGGACACGATTGAGTGACAACTTAAGTACACAAAGCAAATTTTCAACTTTTTTTGGTGCTGGTAAGCTAGTATCAAAGCTAGCATTGTGTGTATGTGTGTCTTAGTTTTCTGGAATCAGAATACACATAAACTTCCATGCAAGTGTGTGTGCACACGCACATATCTTGGCTTTGCTTCACTTATGAAAGATTGTTACTGAACCACTTATGAAAGGTTGTTACTGAACCACACAAAGACGCTGGGATTCTTGGCCTCTGGAGGAGAAGAATTCCATCTGGGGCCAGGGATGAGGCTTGATCACTCACAGCTTTTGTGCAATAGAATTTTTTTAAAGTATAAAAGGGATAGAGGAAGCTTCTGACATAGACATCCCAGGGGGGCAGAAAGAGTACTCCCGTGCTAGTGTTAGCAGTGGAGTTATATACTCTCCAGTTAGTTATTATGATGAATCAAAAGAATGTCGAGGTTGTTAAGACCTCACTAGACCTACTCCCATAGTTTACATTTTAAGATAACAGGATTAGCCAGGTTTTTTCCAGAGACTGTCCTCAAGCAGGATACATTATTGTTATATAATCCTAAGGAATGTAGGGGGGGGGGGAAACTTGTCCTTTCTTCTTTGAGAATTCTAGACCCCTCTTCTCCTTGGGGACCCCTGGACTTATCAATCTATCTAGGAATTGACTCTCATTCCCCCCTTTTAGGAAAATTATGTTGCCTAGGGAAACGGGTGTCGTTCTCATTCCGTAACTGCTTCCGAGCTGATAAGGGGTGTGTCCCTAAATTGGTGAGGCAACATTCTCTTAACCCTTATATTGAGGGTTCTGATCCAGGGGCCCCAAGTAATAGCTGGAGGAGGATGTGGCACTGGTAGGAGCTTAGACAACCATTTGTAACTTAAAAGCCTTCACGAGACAAATCCAATTACATGGTTACAGGGGGCAAACAGCAAAAACAGAACAATCAGAATTACTGTAATTAAGATAGTTGTCCACCATGGGGAACTAGTTAACATCTCCCAAAGTGAGGCAATTGAAGCTTCAGGAGCATCTCTGGCCCCAAGCATCTTGTTCATGTGTTTAGTAAAATGAGTGACATTAGTGTTCATAGCAGGTATATATGTACAGCATTGGGTATGAATAATGGCACAAATTCCTCCTTGCGCAGCTGTCAGAATATCTAAAGCCAAGACCACCTTTCTAATTTGTGCTTGTTCAGCTTTAAGAGCTGAAATAGCCTTTTGAGAATCTTGTAATGCCTGTTGAGTAAAATTAGTCAAAACATCCACTCGTAGCGTAATAACATCTGTAGTTCCCAGAGCGGGAACAAACACTGCAGCCAAGTAATCATACCAGTGAAATACAGACCTTGCCCACCGAGTTTTAAGATGGGGTAAGTTAGGATTTTTTGGAAGCTCTGAAAATATAAAGCCGTGGGTAAAACTAGACCTAGGGTTCATCTCCCTATCCAACCAGGGGAAGCCATGCCCATAGGTAAGAGCCACATACCCAGTAGGTCCCGTTTGGAGCAAGCCAGCGTGACTGAGATATCCAGTCCCAATCTGCTTGGCCAGGCAAAAGGAAGACCTGAATTGGGGTTAGAAAACAGGAATGATTACATAGCACATTTACTGAGGCAAAAATCCCAAGTGTTTTCAATCATTATAATTAAGTTGTTGACTAACTTCTGGGGATGGCTCTATTCCCAGCATATAGGGGCAGTAGATATTAGACATTCTTTTTCAGGAGTTAACCATATAACCCCATCCCATATTTGATAAAGGTCAGGTAAAAACCATTAGATCTAGACCCATTTACCTTATGTGTAGTGAAATAGTCATTAAACTGAGACAATGTATAATCAAAATTAAAAGTCATGCTATGTCCATAGTTAAAGTACAAAGTGTTGCACCAGTCCATCTTAGGGTTGTTAGATTTCATCAGTTTAAGAAGAGGCATCATGTGCGATTGTTGTTGAAGGTATTTGCAGACTTGGAGAAAGTTTTCCTTGAAGTGGAAATGTCCACCATGGGAAGCCTTCCACTGATGAAGAGGGGAGCGCTCCGCAGACCCAGCAGTTAGACTGATTGTGGAATGCAGCATAGGAGTGAGCCCAGGACAGGAAGGCATTGTCTTGAGGATCAAACGGCAGACTCAGGATTCTTGTAGTCAGCAGAAGTAGGCTCACATAGAATATCAGGCCCATCTGAAAAGTACAAAGTCAGAGCATAGAAAGTAAAGACATAAAATGAGGCCACTTAGTTCTGGTCAGGGTGTCACCTCTTAACTCGAGTGTGATGTACCCACAAGTCAATTCGTGGCACTTTGACAGCTGTGGGAGAAGAAAGAATAACCTGGTAAGGGCCTTCCCAGAGGGGCTCGAGGGATGGGCCCCCACATCCCAATGTTTTTACGAGGATCTTGGTTCCTGGCTCAAGTAGAGGCTTTCTTGACTCAGAGGCTGGGTTAGGAGTCATCTCCCGGAGTTCTGTTAATACCTGTTGAAAAGCTGAGAGCTGAGTTACATAACTAGTTAATTCCAAGGCTTCAGGGTCTATAATAATGTCTGTGTGTAAGAAAGGCCTTCTATAAATACATTCAAAGGGGGACAGTCCCTCCTTTTGGGGGGCAGTCCGAGCCCTCATTAAAGCTATGAGTAGAACTTTAATCCATGGAGAAGGCAATGGCACCCCACTCCAGTCCTCTTACCTGGAAAATCCCATGGACGGAAGAGCCTGGTAGGCTGCAGTCCATGGGATCACTACGAGTCAGACACGACTGAGCAACTTCACTTTCACTTTTCACTTTCATGCATTGGAGAAGGAAATGGCAACCCACTCCAGTGTTCTTGCCTGGAGAATCCCAGGGAAGGGGGAGTCTGGTGGGCTGCCGTCTATGGGATCGCACAGAGTCGGACACGACTGAAGCGACTTAGCAGCAGTAGCAGAACTTTAATCCAATTGTCCTGTGTCTCTCGAGTTAATTTGCGCAGATGTCTTTTGATAATGCCATTAGCCTTTTCAACCTTTCCTGAGGATTGGGGTCTCCAGGAATAGTGTAAGTGGTATTCTATTCCTAGAGTTTTAGATACTTCCTGCAGCAGCTTTAAAGGTGGAGCCATTGTCACTCTGAAGGCTCCGTGGCAGCCCAAACCTTGGGAAAATTTCACGGATTAAAATCTTTATAACCTCCTTAGCCTATTCACTAGGACAGGGAAAAGCCTCAATCCATCCAGTAAAAGTATCCACCCAAACTTGTTAGCAAGAATATCCATTAGCTTTTGGCATATGAGTAAAATTGGTTTCCCAGTCTCTTCAGGATATTTTCCACTTCATTGTAATCCAGATTTTGCTAGCTTTCCAGTCTTTGGGTTATTTTTCTGACAAACCTCACATCTTTTGATAATGTTCTTTAAAGTTTTCATTACATTTTTACCTTCAAACAAATGAGAAGCTATCTGGTAAGTACTCTCTGCACCCAAATGAAAATTCTGGTGTAAACCCTTAAGAATTTTCCATTGAGCATTTTCAGGAATTATTAATCGTCCATCCTCGGACTGTAACCATCCTTTATCAGTAATCTTTGCTCCTCTTTTCTCATATGTTCCTAATTCTTCTTCAGTATATTGTGGTTTTTCCTGTTCCACAGGACCTGTTCAGATCAAAGGCGTCTACAGTGAAGGGGTTTCTTCAAGTGCCTCTTTTCTGGCTTGACAGTCAGCCAGCTGATTACCTTCAGCTACTTTACTCCCAGCCGTGTTGTGTCCTTTGCAATGCATAACAGCTACTTCTTTAGGACAATATATAGCAGTTAAAAGTCTCTGGATCTCTCTGAAAAGTTTAATAGGTTGTCCTGTTGCTGTTTTAAACTGTCTTTCTTTCCATATTGCTGCATGAACATGTAAAGTCAAATAAGCATACTTAGAATCAGTATAGATATTTACTCGCTACCCTTTGCTTAACTCTAGAGCTCGGGTCAGAGCCACAACTTCTGCTAACTGAGCACTGGTTCCCTAGGGGAGAGATTTTGCTTCTAAAACCTGTTCAGCCATCACCATGGCGTAACCAGCTTTACGCTTTCCATCCGGAACAAAGGAACTGCCATCTGTAAACATTTCCATGTCAAGATTGTCTAATGGGGTATCTATTAGATCTTCCCGAGCTGCATAAAGTTAGAAATTGGGAACAATCGTGATCAGGTGTTTCATTTTTTTTTTCCTCAGGACTGGAAGTGACAGGATTTAAATTTCCACAAACTTTAAGCTTGGTTACTGGTCCTTCTAACAATGACTGATAGTTAAGAAGCCTACTGTCTGTCATCCAAATATTAACCTTAAAATTTAAGATTCCACTCACATCATGAGAAGTCAGTACAGTACAGTTTCATCCATTAATTGTTTTTAAAGCTTCAAGTGCTAATAAAGCTGCTGCCTCAATTACTCTTAGAGGGTGGGGCCACCTGCCTGAAATTACATCTAATTCTTTGCTTAGATAAGCAATACGTTGCTGATAAGGCCCTCGAGGTGTGTCAAAACTCCCAAGGCCATATCCTTTCTTTCAGTGACAAACAAATTAAATTCTGACCCTGTGGGCAAGCTCAAAGAGGGAACTTGCAGGAGAGCAGTCTGAAGAACCTTAAAAGCCTTTTGAGTATCTGGAGACCTTTGTTGGTTTGGGCCTGCTAAGTCTCAGCTATAAGTTTATATAAAGGCCGGGCAAATTCCTCAGAACCCAGAATCCAAATATGACAGTAGCCCGTGATTCCCCAAAATCCTCTTAATTGCCTTAAAGTCATAGGTAGGGGATGATTTAGTATAGGTTTAATTATCTCGGGGCCTATGGCCCTAGTCCCGATGTGATTAGGACCAGATATCTAACAGATTATTGACAAAGCTGAGCCTTTTCTCTTGATACCTTGTAACCGCAGCCTGCCAAAAAGTTTAAGAAATCTTCTGAGGCTCGTGAACAAGCATCCTCTGTCTCAGCACAGAGCAAAATATCATCTACATATTACTACACAACCGCTTCTGAGCTATTAAAGTTTTGTAGATCCCGTGACAAACTTTGTCCAAATAAGTGAGGACTGTCATGAAGTCCCTGGGGGCAAAACTGTCTAGGTTAACTGAGAAGCTGGCAGTGTAGAATCCTCAAAGGCAAATAGAAATTGACTTTGCAATAAAAATAATACATTTTCACCAATTAAAAAAATATTTGACTTTCCTCCACCAAAGGCACTGAATGGAAGGCATCTTTAAAATCAATTACTGAGAAATATTTGGCTGGTTCAGGAATTTCCAATAATAGAGTATAAGGATTAGGCACCATGGGGTGTAAAGGAACTACAGCCTCATTTATTATTCATAAATCTTGAACTAGTCTCCATTTACCATTTGATTTCTTTATACCCAAAATAGGAGTGTTGCATGGACTGTTACAGGGAATTAATAGTCCCTGCTCCTTTAAATGCTCAATAATGGGTTTTAACCCTTCCTTAACCTCAGGTTTCAGTGGATACTACTTCTTATGTGGAAATAAGTGTGGGTCTTTGAGCTTGACAACTATAGGAATAACATTTTGTGCTCGACCCACAGATTTTCCATCAACCCATACTCTAGGATTTACATTTTGTTCAGGGAGAGAAAGGGAGTGCTCCATATTCATGTAAACAAAGGCATGGACCTTGCTCAGTATATCCCTCCCCAAAAGGGGTGAGGGATACTGTGGCATGACCAGAAACTCATGTGAAAATAGCACAGAGTCCTAGTCACAACTTACAGAAAAACTGAAGTAATACCTTTTGGCTAATCCAGACAGTCCCCTTGTGGAAGCGGATTGGGAAGAAAGTGGGCCAGGGGCTTCAGTAAGCACAGAGTAAGTTGCCCCATTGTCTAAAAGGAAATCCATGGATTGGCACCCCACAGTTATTAATACCTGGGTTTCTTCAGGTGTAATTAGGACGGGAGCTTGTGTGGGGACCCCAAGACACTTTCCGTCCTGATTGTCTTGAGAGTCTGACCCCTGAAACCTATGCTTCTGGGGCAGTCTCTCTTCCAGTGTGGTCCCTTGCAGAGCGGACACGGAGTCTGGGGCGGCTTAGATGCCTGAGGGCAATCCCGCATGAGATGCTGCTCCTTTCTACAGTAATAGCAAGCCCATCCCTTTTCATCTGGGTCCCTCTGGGCATTTTTCTCAGGCTGTTTAAGGATGGTTCTTACAGCCACTGCGAGGGCTTCCACCTGTTCCTTTGTCTTTTTCTGCCTTTCTATCTTTTCCACATATTCCCTACCATAGAAGACTGTCTGAGCCAATTGTAACAGATTATCTAAAGACTGATTTGTTCTATCAGTTCACTTCAGTCGCTCAGTCGTGTCTGACTCTTGCAACCCCATGAATCTCAGCACGCCAGGGCCCCCTGTCCACCATCAACTCCCGGAGTTTACCCAAACTCATGTCTTTCGAGTCAGTGATGCCATCCAGCCATCTCATCCTCTGCCGTCCCCTTCTCCTTCTGCCCCCAATCCCTCCCAGCATCAGGGTCTTTTCCAATGAGTCAACTCTTCGCATGAGGTGGCCAAAGTACTGGAGTTTCAGCTTCAGCATCAGTCCTTCCAATGAACACCCAGGACTGGTCTCCTTTAGGATGAACTGGTTGTATCTCCTTGCAGTCCAAGGGACTCTCAAGAATCAATCTTCTCCAACACCACTGTTCAAAAGCATCAATTCTTCTGCACTCAGCCTTCTTCACAGTCCAATTCTCACATCCATATATGACCACTGGAAAAACCATAGCCTTGACTAGATGGACCTTTGTTGGCAAAGTAATGTCTCTGCTTTTTAATATGCTATCTAGATTGTTCATAACTTTTCTTCCAAGGAGTAAGCATCTTTTAATTTCATGGCTGCAGTCACCATCTGCAGTGATTTTGGAGCCCCCCAAAATCAAGTCTGACACTGTTTTCACTCTTTCCCCATCTATTTTCCGTGAAGTGGTGGGACCGGATGCCATGATCTTCATTTTCTGAATGTTCATCTTTAAGCCAACTTTTTCACTCTCCTCTTTCATCAAGAAGCTTTTTAGTTCCTCTTCACTTTGGGTGAAGGTGGTGTCATCTGCATATCTGAGGTTATTGATATTTTTCCTGGCGATCTTGATTCCAGCTAGTGCTTCTTCCAGTCCAGCATTTCTCATGATGTACTCTGCATATAAGTTAAATAAGCAGGGTGACAATATACAGCCGTGACTTATGGGGGATACCTGGAGCCAAGTGGGTGAGAAATCTATCTTTTTTTGATCTCTTTTCCCTCTTCACTTTCAGGATCAATCTCAGTGAATCTGAGAAGGGCTTCTCTCTTCCAGTTTGCCCAGTTTTGAGCCCTGGGTATGGGGACAAAATAGGAGGACAGGAGGGATCTGAAGGTTTCACACTCAAATCTATACTCTTAGGACATAAGTCTGGCATATTTTGCAGAGAGAAAAGGGGCACCACATATGTTACTTCTACCCATTTCCTTTGTTTTCTACAGAACCGGTCTAATTGTAAACAGTATTATACTTAAGAGACCCTCCAACCAGCCACCGTTCACCATTGTCCAGTGGGTACCATGTAGTATCACATAGGAAGACCAGGTGTGTCCCAGTTTTTCAGGATACAGTTCAAAGGAGTGAGACTGGAATTGTTCACTCCCATTTATAAGAGAGAAAAAATCAACCAGTGCCATATTTCTATTGGAGGAGTCCCTCCCTTTTCTAGAAGACTTTACACCAAAGCTTCTCTTTTCTGTTTGGACTTGGTCTGTCTCTTACCGACGCAGGTGACATACTCTTCCCTCCTGGTTCTACCACCAAGATGGGGTGGGGATGCACGAGGGGTAGACCTGATGTCATCCCTGACTGACGTCCAGCTTCTCACCATTTAAACCTTGCTTGTCTCTGATACTACCCAGGGTACAATTGGAGTAACCTTCTGGAATGCCTCGCAGGCTAAGACCGCTGGGGGAAACATTCATCACCTGAGTGTCTGTGCACAACCCTGAGTATACTCCTGACCACAATAAGACCGATACGAACATAAAACTGAGCTGTTCCTTCCAAGCGTCACCACACCAGTGTAAGAGCCTCCTCTGGTCCACTAAGAGCCAGGGTTACCAAAGGGTGGGGGGAGGCGGCAGAAACCATTGCAGTTCCAATCTGAGTAACCTATAACCTCAGAGATGCTCTTGGAACTAGAGCTCCATCTAGCTTCCAAACTTTCTATTCCTAGTGAGAGTGGACGCTTCCTGACTACCAATCCAAGTTTGGGACCTAAGTCATAGTATACAGTAACAGCATAGATCACAAGTCGCTTGAAAGTCTATGATCCAACAGATATGGTTAGTACTTCTGATTCCCAAGGAGGTATGAAATGGTCAAAGAGACCAAAAAGTTTTGACGGAGTAAGGAGAGTTCGGTCCACACACTTTTCCCATTTCTGGTTGGTCCCCAAAGGAGACAGTGGGTGCCTCTTGGCATTGGCAGGTCGGTATAAATCCCCATCAGATTTCTGCCATAAGTAGTTTGAGGTCACCATGGAACCTCAGAGCAGGACTCCTCACTTGCTTCATGCAGGGCATGTCATTCATTCACACAAGCACACCGTAGAGTTAGTAAAGCACAGCAGAAAACTTCTTCGCTAGGAGAACGAAGAACTAGAGCTCCAAGCATGCTTAGCTTGTGTTGAAGAATCCCAGATGAGCCCCCAAGATGAAAGGCTGTTGCTGAACCACAAAAAGATGCTGAGATTCTTGGCCTCCAGAGAAGAAGAATTCAATCTGGGTCCAGAGAAGAGGCTTGATCGCTCAGAGCTTTTGTGCAATAGAGTTTTACTAAAGTATAAAAGGGATAAAGAAAGCTTCTGATATAGACATAAGAAGTGGGTAGAAAGAGAACCCCCTCGCTAGTGTTAGCAATGGAGTTATATACTCTTCAACTAGTTATTACAATGAATCAAAAGAATGGAGGTTGTAAAGACTTCACTAGACCTACTGCCAGAAGGTTTTTTCCAGAGACTGTCTTCAAGCAGGATACATTATTGTTATATAATCCTAAGGAATGTAGAGGGGAAAAAAAGTTTGTCCTTTCTTCCTCCTTTAGAATTCCAGACCCCTCTGTCCTTGGGGACCCCTGGACTTCTTATCAATCTGCCTAGGAATTGACTCTCTCACTTACTTGGGACAGTAGCAGTTAGGGCTTTCACCTTGCCCTACTTTCTTACCCCTCCCTCCCACTGCCTATACAGAAAAGTATTTCCTCCTCCAGTGATGATTTTGAGTTATTTCTTGTGTTTCTGAAAGAAAGAAAGTGAAGTTGCTCAGTCATGTTCTACTCTTTGCTACCCTATGGGTTTCAGGCCAGCCAGCTCCACTGTCCATGGAGTTTTCTAGGCAAGAATACTGGAGTAGGTTGCCATTTCCTTCTCCAAGGGTTCTTCTGGACGCTGATCCTTTCACCTCTGTAGCAGGATTCCCTGAAGCTGTATTTAGTCGGCCTTGCTCCAGGTGGTGCCCCTGGAATTCTGATTATTTTCATCTGGCATTTTCATTCATTGTCCCTTGTCCCCGCAGCTCATCCACAGTCCTGTTTAGATTTCTCATCTCATCAATTTCCAAAACCAAAGATGGCTTTCAAGGAAGGGCTTTTAAAGGCAACATTAGCGCTGAAAGTTGCTGGCCATGTGATCAGCTTGTGGATTTTCTTCTGATTGATTTGTGGTGAGGTGACAGGAATCTGAGTCATCAATCTTCTGGTTCCACTTAGTCTGGGGTCTACATGCTTGTGTTCAGCATCCTCTACTTGTGTGTGGGGGTCTTCCTAGTTTCCACAGAACAACTCAGAGATATTCATCGTATTGTTACATTTATCCCTTGAGGAAGAACCAAGACTTTGTTTTATTTGTTTTACTGATGAGCTGGTATTTAAGCTAGCGCATCCCAGTTGGCACAGTGGTAACGAATCCCCTGCTAACGCAGGATATGCAGGCAATAGAAAACGCATGATTAGTCATTTTAGTAAATTGCAGAATAGTTACATCAAGACACTTTTAAATGGTGTACAAGTCATTAGAGATGGTTTCTGAGGTGTCTTTTACTGTTGCTTTTCTGTGACCTGCCTTATTCAGAGGAGATTCTAGGTTACCTGAAAATGTCCACATCCCAACAAAGCTGACCTTCAGTGCAGGAGCACTCCCTGGATCTGCAGCAGTTTTCTTCTAACACCAGAAGTGTCATTTTTTTCCACTTCAATTCCCTGGCAACTGAGCATCCAGCAATTCAACTCAATCTTGACTCTACCTCGAGCAGTGTCAGGTCCCACCAGCTAAAGGTGCTCAGTCCCATATGACTGCTCCACTTCAGATGCCAACTGCAACTCCTACTTCTGACAGCTGGCTACAAATTTGGGGGTTTCTATAAGCTTCCTCAGATTCAGTAATTCACTAGATTGAATTACAGTCCGGGTCAGCCATCTACTTATGATTATGACTATATATGCATATATATATTCAATATATATATAATATGTGTGTACTTATTATGCCTATGTTTAAAGAAATACAATGTTGATTTACCAATATTACAGATAAGCCGTTCCCTGGTTCTCTGTTGTTCAGTAATAACATGTTTCATTTAAAAGATTTCACAGATAAACATAAGCATATAGAGTTAGAAGGAAAAGTGGTAGAATTTCAGAAGCACAGGAGACCGTCAAATCCTTTTGTAGATGTGGACAGTCCAGCACTCCTGGCCTCAGAATTCTACTGTGAGCAAGACCACTCCTGTCTTAATTTTATTATCTGCTTACTTGCTTTACTGCATAGACTCATTGATTCATATTTTTCAGTGGTTTATGATTCTTTATTGTCTTTAAATTTGCCATTATTTGGAGCCAGACATCCTGGAATGGGATGTCAAGTGGGCCTTAGAAAGCATCACTACGAACAAAGCTAGTGGAGGTGATGAAATTCCAGTTGAACTATTTCAAATCCTGAAAGATGATGCTGTGAAAGTGCTGCACTCAATATGCCAACAAATGTGGAAAACTCAGCAGTGGCGACAGGACTGGAAAAGGTCAGTTTTCATTCCAGTTCCAAAGAAAGGCAATGCCAAAGGATGCTGAAACTACCGCACGATTGTACTCATCTCACACGCTAATAAAGTAATGCTCAAAATTCTCCAAGCCAGGCTTCAACAATACGTGAACCGTAAACTTCCTGATGTTCAAGCTGGTTTTAGGAAAGGCAGAGGAGCATCCGCTGGATCATGGAAAAGGCAAGAGAGTTCCAGAAAAACATTTATTTCTGCTTTATTGACTATGCCAAAGCCTTTGATTGTGTGGATCACAATAAACTGTGGAAAGTTCTGAAAGAGATGGGAATTCCAGACCACCTGACCTGCCTCTTGAGAAATCTGTATGCAGGCCAGGAAGCAACAGTTAGAACTGGACATAGAACAACAGACCGGTTCCAAATAGGAAAAGAAGTACATCAAGGCTGTATATTGTCACCCTGCTTATTTAACTTATATGAAGAGTGCATCATGAGAAATGCTGGACTAGAAGAAACACAAGCTGAAATCAAGATTGCTGGGAGGAATATCAATAACCTCAGATATGCAGATGACATCACCTTATGGCAGAAAGTGAAGAACTAAAAAGCCTCTTGATGAAAGTGAAAGAGGAGAGGGAAAAAGTTGGCTTAAAGCTCAACATTCAGAAAATGAAGATCATGGCATCCAGTCCCATCACTTCATGGGAAATAGATGGGGAAACAGTGGAAACAGTGTCAGACTTCATTTTTGGGGGCTCCAAAATCACTGCAGATGGTGACTGCAGCCATGAAATTAAAAGATGCTTACTCCTTGGAAGAAAAGTTATGAGCAACCTAGATAGCATGTTGAAAATCAGAGACATTACTTTGCCAACTATGGTCTGTCTAGTCAAGGCNGACTTCATTTTTGGGGGCTCCAAAATCACTGCAGATGGTGACTGCAGCCATGAAATTAAAAGATGCTTACTCCTTGGAAGAAAAGTTATGAGCAACCTAGATAGCATGTTGAAAATCAGAGACATTACTTTGCCAACTATGGTCTGTCTAGTCAAGGCTATGGTTTTTCCAGTGGTCATGTATGGATGTGAGAGTTGGACTGTGGAGAAGGCTGAGTGCCAAAGAATTGATGCTTTTGAACTGTGGTATTGGAGAAGATTCTTGAGAGTCCCTTGGACTGCAAGAAGATCCAACCAGTCCATTTTAAAGGAGATCAGCCCTGGGATTTCTTTGGAAGGAATGATGCTAAAGCTGAAACTCCAGTACTTTGGCCACCTCATGCAAAGTGTTGACTCATTGGGAAAGACTCTGATGCTGGGAGGGATTGGGGGCAGGAGAAGAAGGGGACGACAGAGGACGAGATGGCTGGATGGCATCACTGACTTGATGGACGTGAGTCTGAGTGAACTCTGGGAGTTGGTGATGGACAGGGAGGCCTGGTGTGCTGCGATTCATGGGGTCGCAAAGAGTCGGACAGGACTGAGCCACTGAACTGAACTGAAAAAATATACTAAAATAATAAATACTGAAAACTCATCTCTTATTTAAATGTTTGTTTTTTTGGTCTTCTGCTCATGTTGCCTTTACCTGATCTGGATTGTCTTAATAGTTTCAGCACAGTTCGGGCACCTAGGCGGAGAAGGCAATGGCACCCCACTCCAATACTCTTGCCTAGAAAATCCCAGGAACCAGGGAGCCTGGTGGGCTGCCGTCTATGGGGTCACACAAAGTCAGACACGACTGAAGCGACTTAGCAGAAGCAGCAGCAGCAGGGCACCTGGGAGTCTGAGGTTCTTTCTCCTACCTGTGTGCTATCTGTTGGTGTTATAGGTCGTAATGTTAATATGACCTGAATTAGATTAACCTGCTGTTGGAACCAGCAGTTGAAAAACTATGCTTATAAACTAGACTATCCTCTGAATGTTCTATAACAAGTCATTTAGAAAACAGATGTCCATAAGGAGTAAGGTTTAGGGTCAGTAAAAATTATACACTCAGGAGTCCATGAAAATCCACGTGAAGGAAAAGTTTTAGGTAACAATACTGACCCTTTCACTGTGCCCTTTGCATTCTGATACTTTCTATTAAATGTATGTGTGATGTGAAAGCGAAATTCGCTCCGTTGTGTCTGACTCTTTGCAACCCCAAGACTCTTTAACAGCTGAGCCAAGAATACTGGAAAGTGGGTAGACCTTCCCAAGCCAGGAATCCAACCTAGGTCTTCTGTATTGCAGGCAAATTCTTTACCAACTGAGCTATCAGGGAAGCCCATGTGCTCTGTTGTTTCAAACCTGTCTGACTCTTTGAGACCCTATGGACTGTAGCCTGATGGGCTCCTCTGTCCATAGGATTATCCAGGCAAGAATACTGGAGTGGGCTGCCATGCCTTCCTCCAGGGGATCTTACTGACCCAGGTATCTAACCCACGTGTCTCCTGTTTTCTCCTGCATTTGGTGAATTCCTCACCTGTTGAACCTCAAAACATTACACTCTAAGGTATAGGTACAGAGGGTTACTGCTTTCTGTCTGTAGTGGGCTGAGGGGTTAGATGAACTCACTGACAGCCAGCATGGATGGACTAAAGCCGGGGAGACTGCTGAAGACTAAATATGCTCTTAGAGCAACATTGGACTGGGAGAAGGGTCTTTGAAACAGCTGAGGTTGAATTCTGGCAGTCTATGGGATGTGATCTTGGAATAGATTTATATACATATATATATATATATATATATATATGCAGAGCTTTTGTTTATTTATTTATTTATTTTTGGCTGCACCATGCTTCATGTGGGGTCCTAGAGAAGAAAATGTGAATTTCTTGCATCCTGGTCTATGGTGTAGAATTCATACCTGGTTATTTTGTACTATAAACCTGTACAAGTTTCACATATATACATTTTATCAAACTAATAAGGAACAAGATTTTAAAGTCAAGTGTTATAGAGGTCTATAACTAATAACATCAACATTCTCTGTTCCTTCAACTTGGCAGTCCTACTCTCTAGAAGCATACTTTTTATTTTAGCTGTTTCTTCTGATAATTATCTTAACCTTAAAATCATAGGAATTATTTATAGATTCATTTATTTATTTATGATTATCTTTTACTTTACAATATTGTATTGGTTTTGCCACACATCAACATGAATCCGCCACGGGTATACACGTGTTCCCAATCCCAAACCCCTCTCCCACCTCCCGCCCCCCCATCCCTCGGGGTCATCCCAGTGCACCAGCCCCAAGCATTAGACATACTCTTGATAGTCTCTTCTGATAGGTGATACTTAACTCACATACCTGCCACTTTTCCTTCTCTAGCTTCCTAATCTAGCTAAACCACTATTTTTAATTTCTAACTACCTTTGTATCTTTAAATAATGTATTCACGCCTCTATTTCTTGTTCTAACAGCTTGTATAAGGTATCTTTTAAACTCCCCACCAGTGGGATGAGGATATTTGTGGACTTGCATTTCTCTTCATTTGGCCCCTCTCCATCACCTCTCAGCTTCTGTCATCTCAGCTTTTAATTTTAATCTTCAGACTTGATATCATGTCCTTTTGTCATTTTTTGCTTTGTATACAGGTAGATTCTAAAGTTAAATATTAATAGCTGGTGTTTACTCTGATAAAGTAAACAGTGCAAATTTTTCAGCCAAGTAATGTACCATGATTTACATTCCTTTTCTGACCAGTTGTATGTATTTTGTGTTTTGAAGTCTTTATTTCTGTTTTCCTTAACATTGTCTACCTTTATCACCATTTCTCAAAGGATATAAAATATATGGGATTTTCCATTTTTTGCATCCTTCCCACCTCCTCTCAAGCCTGTCCTCTCATTCCAATTCAGGGTGATCATTTTCTTGTCCTGTTGCATAATTGTCACCCTGAGCTCTTTCTTCTCTTTGATTCTCTTTCACTTTCTTGTTTTGTTCTCTTATTTCACTGTGGTATACTGCCAAATCACTTCCTAAATAAATGTATAAGAAGTCAAAATATCTTTAGTCTAATATCATACTTGATGGTTTAACTGCTTATAAAAACTAGGTTATGAGTAAGTTTAGTATTTTTCCACCAGAACTTTGAAGATATTGGTAATTAATTGTCTGTGATAAACAGTGCTGATGATAAATTTTCCATGTAATTCTCAATTCTTGTTGATGCCTTTGTTGTAATCCATCAACAAGAATTGAGAATCACACGGAAAATTTATCATCAGCACTGTTTATAACAGACAATTAATTACCAATATCTTCATAGTTATAATTATTATAATTGTAGTTATTATTATTAAATCTTTTAGGATTTTTATTTTACCTTGATAAGTTCCACAAAGAATTGCCTAGATGTGATTTGTCTTATATGCTGGGCACACACTGGACCTTTTAAATATGAAGACCTGTGTATTTAAGTTGTAGGAAATTATTTTTGAAAATGTTCTTTCCTCTGTTTTCCCTGTTTTCATTTTTTTTATTCCTAGAACTCTAGTTAGTCAAATGTACTTTCTCGATTATTTCGCCACATATTTTCTAACTCCTTGTCCTGGAATTCTATTCCAAGTTCATATATAAAGATAAGGCATAAACTATGATTGAGAGTTCTCTGGGCCAGTCTGTTTGCTCTAAGATTCCTCCCTTACCCTTTACCTGCTCTGTACTAGTGGCTGACTCTGTAAATTGGATTTCCAGACTCTTAGAAACTGATTTCAACTATAGGGAGGCCCTGGCTGGAGTAGGAAAGAGCCTAGATATTTTCTATTCATTTTAAGTTCTGAGTAGCATTTGCCACAGTGTTGCATTTTCCTCTGGTTTGGGGCTCCTGGGCATTGCTGTGACTAGGCACACCAGTCAGAGGGGTGCCCAGTCAGAGCAATTGCTCTGATAGGGAACACCATCTTCCCTATTATTCTTTCAGATTTAAACACATTTTTGCTAATTTGGCTGTTTTCTCACCATTGCTTATTTCCTTTCTAACTTTTACAACTTTGAAACAAGCTCTTTGTATTAAATTTTCTATCTGTGCTATGTGGACTATGTTCACTTGTCTTGACTAGATTCTTACTAACATTATCTTTGGACCTTATATACTAACAAAATTTACCAATGGTGGCAGGTAGCTAGCCATTATGTTTGGAGACTCCTAATGACTTGGACAGGAAGTCTTCTGGTACCAATCCATCTTTGGAGAAAGTTATTTTATTATTAGATGGCCCGGGGAAAAGACCCTTGTCTGCAATGTTCTCTGCCTGTAGTGAGAAAGGGAAATGGGACTCTGTTCATTTTCAGCATCATTCTTCATCCAAGGTGTGCATTAAATTTGTTTTTCTCATACATTATCCAGTATTTATGTAGATTTATAGTGTCAATCCACCCAGCTAGTTGCTGGGACTAGCTCTAATTTTACTTTAGAAAGACCACAGTAGAAATGGTGCAGAGGATATGCTGACTGGAGTAATAATAGTGAATAAAACTGAAAGCAGAAGAAGTAGTTTTAATTTTGGATAGAACTGCAGTACTCTTGCCCGGAATATCCCATGGATGGAGGAGCCTAGTAGGCTGCAGTCCAAGGGGTCGCTAAGAGTTGGACAGGACTGAGCGTCTTCACTTTCACTTTTCATTTTCATCCATTGGAGAAGGAAATGGCAACCCATTCCATTGTTCTTGCCTGGAGAATCCCAGGGACGGGGGAGCCTCATCGGCTGCCATCTCTGGGGTCGCACAGAGTCGGACACAGACTGAAGCAACTTAGCAGCAGCAGCAACAGAGGCAGTATTTTGGTTTCCCTTTTCTTTACATGATAAAGAAAAAATTCTGAGGTTTTAGTGAACCAAGACAGTTTTGCTTATCTGCAAACCCTGATTTGACACAAAAGAAAAGTAAATTTATTAGAGGAGTGTATTAGTTTACTAGAGCTAAAACTACCACTGACTGGGCAACTTAAGCAACAGAATTTATTGTCTCACAGTTCTAAAGGCTGAAAGTCTGAGATCAAGGTATTGGCAGGATTTATTCCTTATGGGAGCAGTGAGGGGTTTGTCGTTCAGTCACCAAGTCATGTCCAACCCTTTGCGACCCCATGGACGGCAGCACGCCAGGCTTCCCTATCCTCCACTATCTCCTGGAGTTTGCTCAAACTCATGTCTATTGAGTCAATGATGCTATCTAACCATCTCATTCTCTGCCACCCTCTTCTCCTTTCGCCTTTAATCTTTCCCAGCATCAGGGTCTTTTCCAATGAGTTAGCCCTTCGCATAAGGTGGCCAAAGTTTTGGACCTTCAGCATCAGTCCTTCCAATGAATATTCAGGGTTGATGTCCTTTAGGATTGACCAGTTTGACCTCCTTACTGTCCAAGGGACTCTGAAGAACTTCTCCAGCACCAGAGTTTTTTATTTAGTAATCCTGTATACAGTCTCAAACATACCAAAACCCTGTCAACTTGAACACAGTAAAACTAAACTGATTACAGCATTCTTCTTTCTGTCCTCTAACACCTTTCAAGCGTTCCCAGTGGAACCAGAGATATTAATGAAAAAAGACAGCCTTTAGCTTCACAGATAGTAGATCAGATGTGTCTGATCTCCTGCAGGAAGGACTTGGAGAAGGTGTGTCCATGTACCCAGGGAGGAAGGTGCCATCTCTTGCATTTGTGCCTCAAGAACAAGGTCAGAGAGGCTGTGGGTGGAGAATTATAAGCAGGATCTCATCAATGGAAAACACACAAACACCTTCCTGTGAAGAACTCACTCCTGAACTTTCATTCAGGAGGCCGATAAGAGCCTCAGCTTGGGGACATCGACCAAAAAAGATGCACAACTTGAGAGCTTCAGTTTTATTGAGGGCAAAATGAGGACTGCAGCCCAAGAGGCAGCATCTCAGATAACTCTTGGAGACTGCTCCAAAAAAGTAGTGGGAGATCAATATATAAGGTTTTGGTGAAGGATGAGTTCAGTACCATTAAACACTCATTTTATAAAACGTTTTTTGCTAGTCGTGAGGATCTGATGTCACCACGAATGGGATTTAGTGCTTCTTTAGATATGAGGAGATGCAAGGATTGAGATCATAAAATCTGTTCCTAAAATCATCCATCACTTCATGACAAATAGATGGGGAAAGAATGGAAACAGAAACAGACTTTATTTTCCTGGGCTTCAAAATCACTGAAGATAGTGACTGCAAATATGAAATTAAAAGACACTTGCTTCTTGGAAGGAAAGCTATGATCAACCTAGACAGAATATTAAAAAGCAGAGACATTACTTTGCCAACCAGGTCCATCAGGTCAAAGCTATGATTTTTCCAGTAGNAAACAGACTTTATTTTCCTGGGCTTCAAAATCACTGAAGATAGTGACTGCAAATATGAAATTAAAAGACACTTGCTTCTTGGAAGGAAAGCTATGATCAACCTAGACAGAATATTAAAAAGCAGAGACATTACTTTGCCAACCAGGTCCATCAGGTCAAAGCTATGATTTTTCCAGTAGACATGTATAGATTCAAGAGCTGAACCATAAAGACAGCTGAGTGCCAAAGAATTGATGCTTTGGAACTGTGGTGTTGGAGGAGACTCTTGGAGAGTCCCTTGGACTTCATGGAGATCAAACCAAAGGAAATCAGTCCCTAATATTCATTGGAAGTACTTATCCAGTCTTCCTGAGCTGAGCCAGCCTCTCCCAATTCACTTCACTACATGGTTTCGACAAAAAGTTTAAAATGATTGCTGAGTCCTGCCTCCTGCTTTTGGAGATGATGAGGATCTAGGAGATCTCTGAGAGAACAAAGCCTTTAATGCCTCCAGTTCCACATATTTGTTTAGTTAGTCAGCAAAGTAATGTCTCTGCTTTTTAATATGCTGTCTAGGTTGGTCATGACTTTCCTTCCAAAGAGTAAACATCTTTTAATTTCATGGCTGCAGTTGCCATCTGCAGTGATTTTGGAGCCCAGAAAAATAAAGTCTGACACTGTTTCCACTGTTTCCCNTGCAATCTTTCAATATATAGATATCTGTGTCCAAACACTAAGAAAGGCTTCCCATGTTCCTAGAAAAACAGTATTTGGAGACACATAGATTATCTTACATAAGGAAATCTAGAGGAAAAAAAACTTCAACTGATATGTGAATAGTATATTAAATATATTTTATTATGAAAAAGGTGTGAAATTCAGAAAAAAAACAAGCATCTGTAAATAATATTTCCATCTCTTCTGGAGATGAATAAACTTGTAAAGAAACACACTAATTGGAGTAAGCCAAAATCTAGAGAAAACACTATAAAACTGTAAATGCCACCTTTGATGTAAGATATGAAAAGAGGTGAAGATTAGGACCCTCTGGTGTAGGTGCTCCAGGAGGTCATGTTATCTTAAAACCCTATATATGTCTACCTGTTATTAAAGAAAGTTTCTCATACAATTTACCAGCTGCGTTGGAAGCTGTATTTCTCCAGGGGAGTTTTACAGTACCCAGATTTCAGAGAGCTAGTGACAGAGGTGAACCAGAGCTCACTCTCAGGTTGGTTTTCTGTAAGTTTGATTTTCAGCTTATTTCTCAGGGAAAGAGACCAGTTTTGAAATACCTTTCTCTTTGGGTTTAAGAAATGGAGGACCATTTTTTGGTGTGTGTGTGTGTGTGTGTGTGTGTGTGTGTGTGTGTGTGTGTTTCCCCTGTATATACACTTTTTTATAACCTTAGATAGGCACCATTGCTAGTATACAAACATAATTTTAATACAAAGCAAGATATCAGAACCTCTCTTTCCATACCCACATTCTACCTACAGTTACTGCACCTTTATATAGGCATGTATTTTTTTTCTGTGTATCTTCAAATATTTTGTTCCTCAGGAATCTTATTTCATGAGAATGGCTATGAAATGACATTAAAATCAGCATTGCAAATCAAAAGTTGCCCTGAGAGAGCCAAGAAACAGTACTGAAGCCGTTTTTCTATAAGGTTTAAATGTGCAAATGATTTTGGTTTATTTTTACCTAAAACATCTTCTATGAAAATATAATAAAACAATATTTCACAAAGCTGGGTTTCTGAATTACCTATCAATGAAATGAATTTCAGTCACTTTCTTGCTTATACATCCAACTCAAATCAGGAAAACTCATAGGATGTAATCTATGGTTGCACATCCACGTATAAATGGATAATGAACATGCTTGCATATTAAAGTATTAGTAATGAAGTACCTGTGCTCAGCCTAGTGAACAAAAACCATGGTGAAATCTAGTCTTATTTCAGAAAGAGGAGGAAACTTGACTTGCCCATGAGAAGTGTTCGAAAAACAAGATAATTATATTTTAATTCATTTTTGTGAGATACATAAATGATAAGGGGGAAACAAATGTGATAGCTGTTAGAGGAATCAAGTCTCAGAAAACTGAGATTCACAGAAGAGAAAAGACATGCGTGTTAAGAGATGTTTGGGAAGGTGGATGCAGTGTAAAAAGACATTTAAGAGTATGGTGTCCCATAGCATGTAGTAACTGTGGGTGGAATGTGGGTATGGAAAGAGAGATTCTGATATCTTGCTTTCTTTTAAAACTATACGTGTATATTACTAATAGTTCCTATCTAAGACTATATCAAGTGTACATACAGGGGAAAAAAAACACAAAAATATTAACAAGCAAAACATGATTACCCATTTCTTAAACCCCATCAGAAAAGAATTTTATTATAGTACTAATCCANTGTTGTTTTCCTCTATTTCTTTGCATTGATCACTGAAGAAGGCTTTCTTATCTCTTCTTGCTATTCTATCTAAGACTATATAAAAGTGTGCATACAGGGAAAAAACACACAAAAGTTAACAAACAAAAAAATGGTCATCCATTTCTTAAACCCCATCAGGAAAGAATTTTATTATAGGACTGATCTGAACACAACTATTTCATTACTAATTCTTCATTATTCATGTTCATTATTGATTTATGCATGGATTTGAAACTTCAGGAAGGATTGTGTAGCCTGTCATTTCTAGGAAATTGTATGGCTTTCCGTTCTGTATTGACTGCATCCTGTAGGTTTCTCTGCTCTGAGTTCACTTGTATATGCAAGAAGGTGATTGAAATTCTTTCCATGGATAGGAAAACCCATCTTCAAAAAGTATTTCATTCTTTACATACCTTATTCATGAGAATGGCCATGAAACATTGTTAAAGTCAGCATTGTGATTCATAAGTAGCCCTAAAAGAGCCCATAAACACTGCTGGAGTCATTTTTTTCTATAAGGTTTGAATGTGCAAGTAATTTTGGTTTATTTTTATATGAAACCTCTTCTATGATCATATGATAAAATGAATATATAAATAAAAATACATAAGAATAAAGAAAATGGCACAGCAAGAGAGAATACGAGATTAAAAAGTTCAAACAAGGAGTTATAAGGGACTGGTTAGGTGGAGGGAAATAGTATGCCTAGGCAAACCTGTGGATGACAGAGGGATTCTTCTGTTAAGTGGGAAACTCTAGTATTCAGGAAGTCAGCACACCCAGTTTCATATATAGATGCCTCTCTTTCCATATACAGGTTTCACCCATAATTACTACATTCTTGTGGAAACCAAACTCTTATCTGCCCCTTATCACTGGTGTTCACTTCCATACACAGCTTTTTACAGGTATGTCCAATTCTTTTCTGTGTATCTTTAATTTGTTTTCTGAGGCTTACTTCCTCTAATAAACTTTCAATTACTGTTACTTTCTTGCAGCTTATGTTTCTCAAAAAGTGAATTCCTGTGTATTTGTCTTATTTTTCTGAACTTTTTCTTGGAATATCCATTCAATGTTCTTCCTATTTCTGAAATGAAACTTGATCCCACCCTGGTTTTTGTTCAATAGGATGAACATAGTCCCTTCATTACTAANTAATAAACTTTCAATTACTGTTACTTTCTTGCAGCTTATGTTTCTCAAAAAGTGAATTCCTGTGTATTTGTCTTATTTTTCTGAACTTTTTCTTGGAATATCCATTCAATGTTCTTCCTATTTCTGAAATGAAACTTGATCCCACCCTGGTTTTTGTTCAATAGGATGAACATAGTCCCTTCATTACTAATTCTTCATTATTCATGTTCACCATCCATTTAGATATGGATACGCAGCCTTAGGCAAGATTATATATCCTATCATTTACAATAAATTATACATTTTTCTGTTCCATAATGATTGCATCCTAAGAGTTTTTCTGATATGAGTTCACTGTATAGGAAAGAAAGTGATCCAGATTCTTTCTATTGATAGGTAATTCAGAATCTCAGCCTAATAAAATATTTTGTTCTTTTTTTCATGAGAACAGCCATGAAGTGACATTTAAATCAGTATTACAATTTACAAGTACCCCTGAAAGAGCCCAGATACAATGCTAGAGTCATTTTTCTCTAAGCTTTGAGTGTGCAAATAATTTCTGATTTATTTTTACTTGAAATCTCTTCTATGATCATGTGATAGAATGAATGAATAGATAAATATAAAGAAAGTGGTACAAGACAGAAGGTGTTAGTCAATCAGTCGTGTCCAACTCTTTATGATCCCATGAATTGTCGTCTGTCAGTCTCTTCTGTCTGTAGAATTCTCCAGGCAAAAACACTGGAGTGGGTAGCCATTCTCTTCTCCAACCCAGGGATCTTCCCATCCCAGGGGTCAAGCCCAGGTCTCCTGCATCGAAGGCAGATTCTTTAGCATATGAGCCACCAGGGAAACCCTGAAATTAAAGAGTTCAAATACACAGTTATAGAGGAGCTAGTCCAGGGGAGGAGAAAAGTTTTCCTAGATAAATCTGCAGATAAGATTTATCCACAGATAAATTTCCTGTGGATCTCCTGCCCCATTGAAAAGCCTAGCTTTCAGGAAGACAGCATACAAATGCCTTTACCAAAATATCAAGAAAGGCTGCCCATGTTCCTAGGAAAACTTATTTTGAAATATGTAAATTATGTTACATAACATAGTCCAGAGGGGAAAAACCCCAAGAGATGTGTAAGTAATATGCTATGTATATTTTTCCATGAGAAACATCCTGGAATTCAGAAAAAGTAGACATATGTAAACAATACTCGCCCCTTCTTTCATAAATAATTACAATGCTAAAGATACACACTATTTCTGTTAAGCCCCAAACAAGTGAAAATATTATCACACAAAGTGCAAGTTCCTTTTTTGACATAAGGTTTGAAAAGACAGAGGGATTAGGATCCTCTGGTGGTAAACGCTCTAGAAGTTCACTTGACCTTAATGTCCTATATAGTCAGCTAGTCAGGACAGTTCCTCATACAGTGCCCCTGCCACCTAGGAGTCTGTATCTACTCCAGGGGTGTCTTTCAGTACCCGCATTTCTTAGATCTAGTGATAGATTGGTGAATCGGAGCTTAAGACCAGGTTTTCTGAAATTTGCTGTTCACCTATCCCTCAGCATAATAGATCAATACTCTAATTCTTTCCTGATTGAATTCAGGAAATGGATGATCATTTTACTTGTTTCTTTCTTTATTTGTATTTTTTGCATGAATTTACATTTTTGCATGAATTTAAATTTTGATGTAGTCTTAGTACACCATTAGTAGTATAATTTTAATACAAAGCAAGATATCTGAGTCTCTCTTTCCATACACATATTCTACCCATAATTACCACATTCTATCAGACACCATTGCTCTGTTTTACTCTTTCCACTTCTCTAAACACCTCTTTAGAAGCATCTCCTATTCTCTACTGTGTATCTTTAATTTGTTCTTTGAGGTTGGCTCCTCTAATACTTTCAATTTCTGTTTCTTTCTTGTAGTTCAGTTTTCTCAAAATGAATGGCCATATATTTCTCTTCTTTTTCTGATCTCTTCCATGGGCAAGATCACTCAGGATTCTTCCTTCTTCTGAATGAGACTAGATTTCACCATGTTTTTTATTTGGTAGGATGAACAAAATTACTTCATTACTAATTGCTCATTATGCAGGTTCATAATCCATTTATATATGGCAGTGCAACTTTATGAAGGATTGTGTATCTTATTATTTCTAGGAAATTTTACAGGCTTCTGTTCCATGGAGAGTTCATCTTATGAGTTTTTCTGATGTGAGTCCATTATATATGCAAGAAATTGATCGAAATTCTTTTCAACAGTAGGTATTTGCAAGCTCTGCCTGTAAAATATTTCATTTCACATACCTTATTTCATGAGAATAGTGTATGAGTTCAGTTCAGTTCTGTTCAGTCACTCAGTCATTTCTGACTCTTTGTGATCCCATGAATCACAGCACGCCAGGCCTCCTTGTCCATCACCAACTCCCGGAGTTCACTCAAACTCACTTGCATCCAGTCATCTCATCTTCCATCGTCCCCTTTTCCTCCTGCCCCCAATCCCTCCCAACATCAGAGTCTTTTCCAATGAGTCAACTCTTCGCATGAGGTGGCCAAAGTACTGGAGTTTCAGCTTTAGCATCATTCCTTTCAAGGAACACCCAGGGCTGATCTCCTTTAGAATGGATTGGTTGGATCTTTTTGCAGTCCAAGGGACTCTCAAGAGTCTTCTCCAACACCACAGTTCAAAAGCATCAATTCTTCAGCGCTCAGCTTTTTTCACAGTTCAACTCTCACATCCATACATGCCCACTGGAAAAACCATAGCCTTAGTGTACAGTGACATGGTTTATCAGCATTGTGATTCACAAGTAGCCCTGAAAAAGCCCAGACACTATGCTAGAGTCATTTTTCTATAAGCATTGAATATGCAGATAGTTTTTGATTTATTTTTACCTGATTCCTCTTCTATGATCATATGATAAAATGAAATAAATAAATAAATAATAAATAAAATGGCACAGCAAAACACCCACAAAATTAGAAAATTCAATCATGCAGTTATGAAGGAACTTGTCAAGTGAATGAACAAAGTTTGCCTAGTAAACCTGTGACTGACAGTAGACTTATCTGGTGTCCCATGAGAAAGCCTATTTCTCAGATAGTCAGCATATTCAGGTTGAAATATAAATGCTTAGAAATATCAAGAAAGGCTTCCCATGTTCCTAAGAAAGTTGCATTTGGAAGTATGCAAATTATGTTAAATAATGAAGTCCATATGATAAAACTTCCAAGTGATACGTAAATAGTAAATAGAACATTATGTATATTTTACCAGGAAAAATGACCTGGAATGCAGAAAAAGTAGGCATATGTAAATAATATTTTCTGTTATGGAAATGATTATAATCTGTAGGATACTCACTATTGAGGATAGTGAGCGAAACTAGTGAAAACACAACCACACCAACTGCAGGTGCCTTCTTTGGTATAAGGTGTGAAAAGAGGTGAGAGATTAGGATCCTCTGCTGGTAAACACTCCAGGAGGTCATGTGACCTTAAAGCCCTGTATAAGTCAGTTTGTCGTGTAAGTTCCTCATACACTTTCTTGGCTGCGTTGGAAGTTGCATCTTCTCCGGGGGAGTTTTTCAGCATCTATGTTCCTTAGACCTATCAACAGACAGGAAAACCAGAGCTCAGGTTCAAGTTGATTTTCTGTAAATTTGGTGTTCAACTTAATATCCCTCAGTGAAACAGAGCAGTGATTAAATTCATTCCTGATAGGGTTTACGGAATGGATCACTGCTTTTGGTTATTTCTTTGTTTCATTGTTTGTCTGTTTCTTTTACCTGAATATGCACTTTTATTTAATCTTAGATAGGAATCAATGGTAATATACAAGTATAGTTGTAATACAAAGTAACATATCAGAATCTCTTTACATACACACATTCCACTCACAATTACTACACTTTTTGGGACACCATAATCTTAAATGCTTTTCTTTTCACTGCTTACTCCTCCCTAAACAGCTTTTCACCCTCATGTCCTATTCTCTTCTGTGTATCTTTAATTTATTTTCTGAGACTTTGTTCCCCTAATACACTTTCATTCATTTTTTTTCTCCTTACCATTTATGTTTCCCTGATTATTTAACTTATATACAGAGTACATCATAAGAAATGCTGGCTTGGATGAAGCACAAACTGGAATCAAGGTTGCTGGGAGAAATATCAATAACCTCAGATATGGAGATGACACCACCCTTATGGCAGAAAGTAAAGAAGACCCAAAGAGCCTCTTGACGAAAGTGAAAGAGGAGAGTGAAAACGTTGGCTTAAAACTCAACATTCAGAAAACTAAGATCACGGCATCTGGTCTCATCACTTCATAGCAAATAGATGGGGAAATAGTGGAAACAGTAACAGACTTTATTTTGGTGGGCTCCAAAATTACTGCAGATGGTGACTGCAGCCATGAAATTCAAAGACGTTTGCTCCTTGGAAGAAAAGTTATGACCAACTTAGATAGCATATTCAAAAGCAGAGACATTACTTTGCCAACTAAGGTCCATCTAGTCAAGGCTATGGTTTTTCCAGTGGTTATGTATGGATGTGAGAGTTGGACTGTGAAGAAAACTGAGCGCCAAAGAACTGATGATGCTTTTGAACTGTGGTGTTGGAGAAGACTCTTGAGAGTCCCTTAGACTGCAAGGAGATCGAACCAGTCCATTCTGAAGATCAGCCCTAGGATATCTTTGGAAGGAATGATGCTGAAGCTGAAGCTCTGGTACTTTGGCCACCTCATGCGAAGAGTTGACTCATTGGAAAAGACTCTGATGCTGGGAGGGATTGGGGGCAGGAGGAGAAGGGGAAGACAGAGGATGAGATGGCTGGATGGCATCACTGACTCGATGGACGTGAGTCTGAGTGAACTCCGGGAGTTGGTGATGGACAGGGAGGCCTAGCATGGTGCAGTCCATGGGGTCACAAAGAGTCAGAAATGACTGAGTGACTGAACTGAACTGAACTGAATCGAGTGATGGAAAGTTTTTATACTGATTGCTCCCCAATCTCACGAGTCTTTCTCATGCAGTTTATACATCACCCACCTTACTGAGACTCTAGTTACAGATAGGAGAAGCAGAGCTGAATTTTAGGTTGGTTTGTTCTAAATATGCTCTCTGATTTATTTTAGAAAAGTAGGACAGCACTGAAAATACACTGTGAAGTGGGTTTTTTAATATAAATTTATTTATTTTAATTGGAGGTTAATTACTTTACAATATTGTATTGGTTTTGCCANCCTGGCGTGCTGTGATTCATGGGGTCGCAAAGAGTCGGACATGACTGAGCGACTGAACTGAACTGAATAAAGGAGAAAGGTGAGGTTCAAGTTCACAGAGTCAAGGTTTTCTATCTCCACGTTCCCCTGGCTGCCTTCCTGGCCTGCATCTCCAGGGTGATGCTGCTTGCAAGTGAGCTGTCCATCACAAATTCTGAGTTCTTGCCTGAAGATTTGCCCTGCTCACCGAGAGGTGACTGATCCCAGGACTTGCAAAGGCTCCCACACTCAGTCAAGTCATTCTGAAAGTCCCACTTCCCCTATGCCTTCTGAGCATGACCCAAAAGTGTGTGGAGAGGAAGTGGTCAGGCAGAGCTGAGGCTCATTCAGCTCAGATGAGCACAGCCTCACGGGCCTTGCATCCATCTGGGACGCCCCAGTCCATGAAAGCTGTTTACACTGGAATTACCCAGACTGGGAGGAGAGGGTAAGGAGGCATCACAGCCAGCGTTCCCTACAGCAGGGGTCCCCATCCTCCAGGTTCTAATGCCTGATGATTGGAGGTGGAGCTGATGTAATGGTAATAGAAGTAAAGTACACAGTAAATGTAGTGCACTTGGATCACCCTGAAACCATCACCCTCCCCCAGTCTGTGGGGAAATTGTCTTTTATGAAACTGGTCCCTGGTGCCAAAAAGGTTGGGGACTGCTGCCCTGGATCAAGGGCATGGGTGAGCCCAAGAAGATGTCCTGGGCCTCTGGGGCTCTTGCTCATCACCTGTGCACTGGCATCATCTTACCCAGAGCCTGATTTCAACAAAATAACAGAGGCTAAGCTATAGTTTTTCCAGTAGTCATGTACAGATGTGAGAGTTGAACCATAAAGAAGGCTGAACACTGAAGAATTGATGCTTTTGAATTGTGGTGCTGGAGAAGACTCCTGAGAGTCCCTTGGACTGCAAGGAGATCAAACCAGTCAATCCTAAAGGAAATCAACCCTTGAATATTCATTGGAAAGTCTGAAACTGATGCTGAAACTGAAGTTCCAATACTTGGGCCACCTGATGTGAAGAACCAACTCACNGCTGGAGAAGACTCCTGAGAGTCCCTTGGACTGCAAGGAGATCAAACCAGTCAATCCTAAAGGAAATCAACCCTTGAATATTCATTGGAAAGTCTGAAACTGATGCTGAAACTGAAGTTCCAATACTTGGGCCACCTGATGTGAAGAACCAACTCACTGGAAAAGACCCTGATACTGGGAAAGACTGAGGGCAGGAGGAGAAGGAGGCGACAGAGGATGAGATGGTTGGATAGCATCAAGGATTCAATGAACATTAGTTTGAACAAATTCCAGGAGACAGCGAAGGACAGGGAAGGCTGGCGTGCTGCAGTCCGTGGGTCGCAAAGAGTCAACATGACTTGGCAACTGAACAACAGCAACAAAGTGCTGTGTAAAATACATAGCTGTCCTGCTTGGGGGCTCCCTGGGAGAGTATTTACTTTTAAACTTGACAAAGGGCTCTTACAAGGCAAGTAAGCTGATGCCTGGGGACAAGTTGGGAGATTTGGGCCAGTGCTGCCGTAGAGGTGGGGACAGTGAAGTCCATTCACCCCTTCATCCTCCCCTGGGTCTTGGGGACTCCAGTTCAAAGGCTCATAGAGCTAGCAGCATGGCAGAGGCTCTGGTGGTGCCAGAGCAAGTGAATTTTTGATGTAAGGTTGTTCCTTTATGCCAGGGCACAAACTGATGGCCTGAGAGTCTGCAGGTGTATTGTATTTGGTCTGCTTGGTGATTGTCTAAAAAGTATTATAGTGTGTGTGTGTGTGTGTGTGTGTGTGTGTGTGTGTGTGTGGTTGCTAAGTCATGTATGACTCTGCAACCCCATGGTCTGTAGCCTGCCAGGCTCCTCTGTCCATGGAATTCTCCAGGCAAGAATACTGGAATGGGCAGTCATTCCCTTCTCCAGGGGATCTTCCTGACCCAGGGATCCAACCCAAATCTCCTACATTGTAGGCAGATTCTTTATCATCTGAGTCACCAGGGAAGCCCAGTATTATATTAATATTCTAAATATCATCAAATTTGAATCAAAACCTGGATTCTAGCTTCCCTCTCTCTCTCTCTTTTTAAATATTTATTTATTTGGCTGTGTCAGATCTTAGCCGTGGCTCACAGACTCTCTAGTTGTAACTTGCAGGCTTAGTTGCCCTGTGGCTTGTGGGACCAGGGACAGAACCCATGTTCCCTGCATTGTAAGACAGATCCTTAACCACTGGACCATTAGGGAAGTCCCCTGGCTTCTCTCTTTTTATAAAGGGCATAAATGGTCCTGGAGCATTGGTCTGCATTCCTAGGAGCAGAGTGTCCTCTTGAGCCAATGTGCTCTCACTTCTCTGTAGTTCCCCTCTCTCTCACACATCTGCTCCTTTTACTCTTTTAAGTGGTCTGCCTGGGCCCTGGATGCACTAGAGTTTGAGACCCCCCCACCGCCATTGAGACCAGACGAGGGTCTCTGACTTTATACAGTGCAGAGGGATTGTTCTGACTCTGGGTGAGCCAAGGTCCAGGCTGGAAAGTACTCTGTGTGTGTGTGTGTGTGTGTGTGTGTGTGTGTGTGTGTGTGTGCCTGGGTGGGCATGCATGCATGTGTGTGTGTGTGTGTGTGTGTGTGTGTGTGTGTGCCTGGGTGGGCATGCATGCATGTGTGTGTGTGTGTGTGTGTGTGTGTGTGTGTGTACGCATGTGTGTTCTAGGGTGAGAAGCCAGCTGGGTTCCTTAATGCTGCTGCTGTGCCCCACGGAGAAGCAGGTGTGAAAACAGAGCAGCCAACTCTTGCAAAACTTCACCACTCCAACTTTGCAGACCCAGAGTTCTCCAGGCTGACCCCATCCCACACCAGATGGCAGAGCTGTGTTGTCTCAACTTCGATTTCCAGCTGACTTGGTAGCACCCAGCCCCATCTATACAGATGTGGGTGTGGATGGGTGCACAGGAGAGGAAAAGAACTCTACAGGTGGCCTTACATGCATTTTCTTTTTTCTTTTGAGCTATCCATGACTTCCCAGAAAGTTTTCTTTTTCTAAATAATGAGATGGGTTTGTCATAACTGGAAACATGGACAAGCTGCGATTTGAGAGCAAATCAGCCTGATGTTACACTTCCCAGGTGGCGCTAGTGGTAAAGCATTGGCTTGCCAGTGCCGGAGATACAAGAGACATGGGTTCGAACGCTGGGTCAGGAAAATCCCCTGGAGTAAGAAGTGGCCACCCACTTCAGTATTCTTGCCTGGAGAATCCCATGGGCAGAGGAGCCTGGTGGGCTACAGTCCATGAGGTTGCAAAGAGTCAGACATGATTAAGCACAAACACAGCCTGATGTCAGAACACTTGTTAAATCTTGATCTTCTGTAGTCTTATTAAACTTGAACAGAGGGGAAGAAGAATACTTGCTAAATTGTTCATGCTGTTGCAATACAATGTTTTTTAATACACATATTTTCCTTCTACAGCAATTAGACAGCATCCATGTCACCATCTTGCACAAGGAGGAAGGAGCTGGCCTTGGGTTCAGCTTGGCAGGAGGAGCAGATCTAGAAAACAAGGTGATCACGGTGAGTGGCCCAGTCATGGGGCTCATCAGAGCCAGAGGCAATGGCCCTTGGAGGGGGGAGCACTTATCAGGAGGGGGAATCAGAGGAATGCACAACTCTAGGCCCTGGGCAGGTTACTGCAGGAGTTTAATATACTTAGGGAAGCATAGATACTTAACCACTGGACCACGAGGGAAGTCCCATGATCCTTAACATTAAAAAATTCTCTGTGTACACAAAACAACTTTAATTTACCCAAAGAAATCTGAATCACTCATGGAACTTTAAAAAATATTACAGACATCTCAGCCTCACCCCAGAGCTGCTTTATCAGAATTTCTTGAAATCAAAGACTTAATGCCTCCATTTTTGAAGGTCCTGGAGAAACGTTTAAAAAATTCCAACACAGTAAATGTCACTGCATTGAAGTGAAGTGAAGGTTGCTCAATCGTATCCAACTCTTTGCAACCCCATGGACTATATAGTCCATGGAATTCTCTAGGCCAGAATACTGGAATGGGTAGCCTTTCCTTTCTCCAGGGGATCTTCCCAACCCAAGAATCGAACCCAGGTCTTACACATTGCAGGCAGATTCTTTACCAGCTGAGCCACCAGAAAAGCCCAATACTAGAGTGGATAGCCTATCCCTTCTCCAGCAGATCCTCCCCACCCAGGAATCAATCCAGGGTCTCCTGCATTGCAGGCAGATTCTTTACCAACTGAACTATCAGGTTAATTGAATGTTATGGGAATTTCATCTCAACAACAATAAAACAGGAAGAAAATTTAAAACAAATTTTTTCAGTGTCATGTCTTTTTTGGAAATAGAGATAAGTAACCTATTAGCCATCTACATTTTAAAATGTTTTTAACTTTATAAGCCACTAGGCTTCCCTGGTGGCTCAGACAGTAAAGAATATGCCTGCAATGCAGGAGACCTGCCCAGGTTTGATCCCTGCATCAGGAAGATCCCCTGGAGTAGGAAATGGCAACCTACTCCAGCATTCTTGCCTGGAGAATCCCATAGGCAGAGAAGCCTGGAAATCTACAGTCCATAGGGTCACAAAGAATTGGATATGACTGAGAAACCAACATTTTATCTTATTATTGGAATATAATTGTTTTATGATGTGTTAGTTTCTGCTGTACAACAAAGCGTATCAGCTATAGGCATACATATATGTATATATACATATATATGCATATACATATATGTATATACATGTATACATATATACGTCCTTCTTGGATGTCCCTCCCAACTCCCCACCCCATCCCACCCATCTGGGTCATCACAGAGCACTGACCTGAGCTCCCTGTGCTTGGCATACATATGCCACCAACGTTTAGACAAGAATGATTTATGACCACAGGAGCCTTTGCTGAAGGCTTTACAGGAAGGATTGAAGGCCTGGCCGTGACACATAGCACAGCACATCCAGATGGAAAGAGGTCTCCCCTGGCCAGAAAGAGGCCTTGGGCAGGCAGGTGTGGTACGGGAGACTGTTTTCCTGGGTTTGCCCGCTCGGAGATGGGTGTGTTAACATCTCCCAACGGTGGTGAAGCAGATCTGATGGTTGGCGGCGGGCGGTGAGGCCCAGCTGGAAAGGTCAGGAAGCTGTTTCTGTTGCTATTTACGGAGCACAGCTCAGGATGTGCCCCAGGCTTCAGATCTTGAGGTCCAGCACCCTGTTCTCTCAGGACCAGCTGGTACCCAGAGTAACTTGGCACACTGCTTTCAGTCATTTCAGAGTCAGTCGTGTGTGAGCAGCAACTTCCTTCTTTGCAAGCAAGCTTTCCACCACAAAAAAAGCACATAAAACCAGTGAGGACCTATTTCTGACACTGAGCACTGGCAGATCACCATAAAGACGTTCCGGACGGCACAGTCTGCTTCCTAATTGTAACACTTCGGATCTGTGGGTCTGCCTTGGAGGGAGTAGTTTTCTGCACCCATTTTGGCCGCCATCCCTGATGCTGCCCCCAAAGCCAGGAGCGGAACACATCAGCTGATCCTATGCACCAAACTTCCCCTTTCTCCTTCCATGTTTGAGCGCTTCTGTTCCTTTCCAGATTCATTCAAAGAGAACTGACGTTGAGTGCCGTCCATTATCAAGAACAAGCTGGGCTCCCACTGACACGTGCAACTTTTCTTCCCCATGTCTCAGGATGGGGCATCCTGGCATGTGTGCTTCATTTGTGGAGGATGGATGGAGATGCAGAACAGATTCTGCCTCCTACTCGAGTCTTCTAATCAGACGATCTTGACCACATCTGGCCCCATAACAGAATTTTTCCAACACTGAAACTGTTTAGAGAAACAAAGAACCTTGATCAGAGGTGAACAGCAAAACAACACATAGCACAGTTTAGCGATTGCCCACTCACGCTGCCATTCAGTTCCCCTAATTAAGCACGTGAGAATCTACAGCAGTAAAAAGGTCGAAGCAGCTCTTGCCTGGGAGTCCAGTGGTTAAGACTCTGTGCCTCCATTGCAGAGGGGGTGGGTTTGATCCTGAGTCAGGGAACTAAGATCCCACATACCTTGGGGCCAAAAAATAAAAAACTCTATACATGTGAAAAAAATGTATTGCAGGAAAAAAAAGAAGATGACTGTGGCAAAGACATGAGTTTTTTTTTGTTTGTTTGTTTGTTTTAATCCTACACATTTTTTCAGAAAAGGAGCCTAGGTGGGGATGATCTCTTTTAACTGGAATTAAGGATCAGAATTTCTATGGGAGGAGCTTTAAAAATATTCAGACTTCCTAGGATAGGAATTCTGCATTCTGTGAAACATGTGGCCTGAGAATTTCTCTATGAAAAAAAGAATGCTTTGCTGAATCTTTTGGGGATCACTATATTATATGGCCTGTTCTTAGAGAGTTATCATGCCAGCCTGCACTGTAGCGTCTCTAATATTTTTTTTTAAACAGTAGACATTTTCAGAGCTTGTATTTTATCCAATGTTCTTAGATATTGGAAACTTTTCTAACACAATAGCTATTAATATGTCACAAAATCAGTCCTTGAAGAAAGTTTCCCTGGGAGAATGCTGATGCAGACCACAAAGGGCAAAAGAGTGTGACCGAATGTTAACTAGGACTGTAGCAATACAGTCTAGGATGTTGTGTTGGGAAGAATTTTGAGGGCCAGTCTGGCCATTTTTGCTAATGATCTCTGCTCTGGGTAGAGAAGAGGGTGAAGCTGGCTAGCAGCCCTGAGCTAGGACACCTTTCATTTTATTTTCTTTGAAAGAATCTTCTGGGCTTCCTGGTGGCTCAGTGGTAAAGAACCTGCCTGCCAATGCAGGAGACATAGGTTCGATTCCCGGGTGGGGAAGATGCACAGGAAGGAAGTGGCAACCCATTCCAGTATTCTTGCCTGGAAAACCCCATGGACATAGAAGCCTGACAGGCTACAGTTCATGGCGTTACAGAAGAGGTGGTGGCTTAGCAACTAAACAACAAGAACCCAGGTTTAACTGGTCGTGATCCTCCTCCAGCAAGAATCCAGATCCAGTATGGCAAGTCCTGGGTCCTGACCTCCTCTGGTTTGCTCAGGTTCACAGGGTGTTCCCTAATGGGCTGGCCTCCCAGGAAGGGACCATTCAGAAGGGCAACGAAGTTCTCTCCATCAACGGCAAGTCTCTCAAAGGAGCCACGCACAGTGATGCCCTGGCTATCCTCCGCCAAGCTCGGGAGCCCAGGCAAGCTGTGATCGTCACCAGGAGGCCAACTCTGGAGGCCACGACTGATCTCAACTCTTCCACTGATTCCTCAGGCTCAGCCTCTGTGGCCAGTGACGTCTCCATAGAATCCGGTAAGTTCTTGCCTGGTAGAAGCCTTGTGGGCCACATCACTTTTGGATGTGTGAGGCCAGTGCTGGCAGGGCCATTAAGTCATTCCTGGTCCTCAGAACACTTAGCCAGCCGGGCGATGCGCACATGGGTGAATCCGCACATGCGCACAAGTTCCCCAGCAGCATCAGCCAGGCTCACCTGATACCCAGAAGGAGAGCATCCCTAACAAGCCTCTGTGTTTTCTCAGCAGCAGAGACCACAGTCTGCACGGTGACCCTGGAAAAGACCTCTGCGGGACTGGGCTTCAGCCTGGAAGGAGGGAAGGGCTCCCTACATGGGGACAAGCCTCTGACAGTTAACAGGATCTTCAAAGGTGTGATGTGGGTCCCCCTTTCGGCTTCAGCTCTAGTTGTGGGTGTTGGACCAGGCACCCCACAGGCTTCTGAGGGCCCTAGAGGGCTTATCGGTTTCCCACAACCCCAGGCCCTTTCGAGAGGCAGGCAGAGCTCTTACTAACTTGACTTTGCTTTTTCTCTCTGTTCTCCTTGGCTCAGACATCCCCGTAATCCCACTATTTTGCTGGGTCCTTGTAAGTGACCCAGCCTGCTCTGGCTTCAGCCTGGCAGGGATGGGACCAAGGTTAAGTATGTGAGGCCCTGAGTGCCATTTTTTAAATTTTAAAAAATTATTTATTATTTATTTATTTTGGCTATGCTGAGTGTTTATTGCTCCTTGTGGGCTTTCTCTAGTTGCAGAGAACGGGGGCTACTCTCTAGTTGCGGTGTGCATGCATCTCATTGCGGTGGCTTCTCTCATGCAGAGCTGGGGCTCTAGAGCAGTCGGGCTTAGTAGTTGTGGTGCACAGGCTTAATTGCCCCTTGGTATATGGAATCTTCCCGGACCAGAGATCGAACCCACGTCTCCTGCATTAGCAGGCAGATTCTTATCCACTGGTCCACCAGGGAAGTCCTGGGTACAATATTGAAGGGGGTGCCGAAATATTCAGTAATCAAGATACAGACTGTTTCAATGCAATATTTTTTAAAATCGAAATTAATTTTAAAAGCCCACAGTGAACAAAACACAGAGTCCAACTTCCCAGCCTCACTCACCTCATTCTAATCCTGGACCTGTCAGCTCCTACTGTTATTCAAAATGTTGAGATTTTGTTCATCATGGACTGGGGAGCAAGCCAACCCTAGATGGAGGTTACTTGGGTTTTCCTGGGAAGATAATGAATGGCCTGCAACTGTCACATACAGTCACCCCTGATTCTTTACTGCTTCTCAAGCTGGACCCCCTGAGTCCCAGAGCCAGGAGTTGTAGACAAGGGGTCACGTGGTCTGGGATCTGGCCCAGTTCTGCTTCTTTTTTAAAATTTTTGGCTATGCTGGGTCTTCATTGCGTATGCATGCTTTTCTCTAGTTGCAAGGGCAAGGGCTTCTCATTACAGTGGTGTCTCGTTGCAGAGCACAGGCCCCAGAACACGAAGGCTTCAATAGTAGCAGCACATGAGGCTCCCAAGCTCTAAAGCACAGGCTCAGTAGTTGTGGTGTATGGGCTTAGTTGCTCCACAGTATGTGGGCTCTTGCTGGATCAGGGATCAAACCCATATCTCCTGCATTGACAGGTAGATTCTTTACCACTGAGCCACCAGGGAAGCCCTCCAGCTCTGCTTCTAACTGCCAAGTGACTATTGTCTTCTGGGCCTGAGGCTCCTGATCTATAAGAAGAGCTGTGGGTGTGTGACTTTGGGCTCTTAAGTGTTGAGACTCAAAGGCCCTCCTAGCTCTGTTCCCTGTGCCCCAGGGAGCCCCCACTGCAGACTGGTTTTGTTTCTGGGAGGTCTGCTACAACTGCTGAACCACAGGGGGGGTACTGAGGCTCACATGGGAGCTTCCAAAGGATTCTGTGTTTACTCCAACTCTGGAAAAGCTATATATACATAATATATATATAAACAGAATTGCTTCTTTTTATACTTAACCGAAACTTCACCTTATTTATTTATGGCTGCATCACGTCTTAGTTATGGCACATGGGCTTCTCTCTAGTTGTGTCATATGGGCTTAGTTGCCTGGACACCTGTGGCATCTTAGGTCCCTAACCTCATTCCCTGCATTGGAAGGTGAATTCTTAATCTCTGGACCACCCAGGAAGTCCTCAATTCTGGGAAAGATATTTTTAACTTTTTAATTTTTGACTGCACTGCACAGCATATGTGTGTGTGTGCTCAGTTGTGTCTGACTCTTGCGACCCCACGGACTATAGCCTGCCAGGTTCCTTTGTCCATGGAATTTCCCAGGTAAGAACACTGGAGTGGGTTGCTATTTCCTTGCAGAATATTAATTACCAATCAGGGATTGAACCCACACCCCTTGCAGTGGAAGTTTGAAGTCTTAACCACTGGACCACCAGGGAATTCCCAATATTTTTAACTTTTGAAAGTCGATTTGAGATGAGCATAGGTCTCTAAGTCACTGGACCTGGATTCTAGTGTTAATTCTGCCACCAATGGCAGCACGACCTTGGGCAAGTCACTTCACCATCTTGGTCCCATTTGCTTACACGAGGATGAGTCTACCAGCTGCAGGGTGATGTGCGGCCAAGGGATGTGGCCTCTAGAGCCACAAAGTCCGGTTCAAACCTACACCCACCACATAGCAGCTTTGAAGCTCAGGTGAGTTTCTTGAGTCCTTGGTTTCCTCCCACATGAAAAGGGACCAGTAATAGAGCTACTGGAGTCCTAGGACTCTTGCCATAAATGCCAAGTGTTAACACAAAGCCTATGATATATAACTGCCAAATATATTTCAGCTTTTTTTTTTTTTTTTGAGAAATGTCTGTTTAGATGCTTGGTCTGTTTTATTTATTGGCCACACTGCACGACACGCAGGATCTTAGTTCCCTGACCAACGACTAAACCTATGCCCCCCGCACTGGAAGGTGAAGTCTTAACCACTGGACCACCAGGGAAGTCCTGGGATGCCTCACTTTAGATGGACCACTGAGCTCCAGAGGGATGGGTTCCAGTTCCCTTCTGGGCTGTCCTGGCTCCTCAAGAGCCCAAGGGTAGGTGGTGACTACTTGTTCCCTTGTCACCCAAGGCACCCACTCTCTCCTGTCTCATCCCAGGGGTGGCCTCAGAACAGAGTGACACAGTCCAGCCGGGAGATGAAATCTTACACCTGGCCGGCACCACCATGCAGGGCCTCACGCGGTTTGAAGCCTGGAACATCATCAAGGCGTTGCCTGATGGACCTGTGACGATCGTCCTCAGGAGGAAAAGTCTGCAGTCCAAGAGGACCCCCGCTGCTGGAGATCCCTAGGCCCAGCACCAGTGCGGACGCCAGAGCCTACCACATGCAGGTCCCCGAACTGCTAATTCTCAGGGTCACGGCTAACCCCACCCAATGGCAGAATGCACAGGTGTGCTTCCTGGTGGCTGCTTGCTCAGGTCTGGACCTTCTGGGACCCCACCCAGTAAGAGGGTGGTCCCAGAAGTTAGGACACAGTCACAGTGGGGTGGCTGATACAAACGACAGACTGCATCTAGAGAGCTTAGTGATAATACTGTGGTGCTGTAAATAAAATGGATATATGATTGGATATGAAATCCATGGCTTGCTCTGCAGGGTTTCTAAGGCCTGTCTCTGGGTGACGATCCACCCCAACCTTTGTTTTTCTCATGAGTCTGCAATGCTGGCCTGCTTGGAGGGGGTTCCCTTCATCCTGCTCCACTTGACATCAGCTGGCACCAACTCACAGGCTGGAGGCTAGAACCACTGGAAGGGTCACTCACTCACACACGGGTCACTGAGGTTGGCTGCTAGCTAGGATCTCAGCTGGAGCCACTGGCCTGGACACTTGCAGGTGGCCTCTCCCTATGGCCAAGGCTTCCTCACAATATGTGACTGGGTGTCCCCCGAAGTGTGAGAGCCAGGTAGGAGCTGCATCCTTGATATGACCGCATCTCCAAAGTTGAAGAGCATCGCTTCTCCTATGCTCCATCAGGCAGAGCTGGCCCAGACCTGCTCAGGTCTAAGGGGAGGGAAAAGGCAGCTTGGGCTACTTTTGGAAAATATGGTCTATCACATGGCGCATTTGCAAAACTCTTTTTGGTTGAGGTTGGAGAAGTGCTCCTAGCTGGGGTGGTACCCAGTCACAGAGCAAATAAACAGACAAGTGAAACTCCATGTGTGCGCAGCTGTGCCAACAGAATAGACCGGCCTGAGTCTGAGAGGGTGAAATACACATGGCTGCCATTTACCTCCCATGTGCCAAGCACCGTGTTGGTGTTAAGTGGACACTGTCTTCAATAATCGCAGTAATGTCTACAGAGCGAGACATCATCCTGTTATATAGATGAGAACACTGAGACCCAAAGACAGTAAGAAACTTGTCCAGCTGGTAAATTACACAGTGAGTCCTTTCTTCTGTGATTTGGTAGAGACCAATAGGCCAAGATGGGGCTTCCCCAATGATTCAGCAGGTAAAGAATCTTCCTGCAATACAGGAGACACAAGAGACTTGGGTTCGATTCCTAGTTCGATTCCCTGCAGGAGGGCATGGCAACCCACTCTAGTATTCTTGCCTAGAGAATGCCATGGACAGAGGAGCCTGGCGGGCCACAGTCCATGGGTTCACAAAGAGTTGGACATAACTGAGCAACCAAGCACGTGCATAACAGGCCAAGATGCTTTTAAATGCAGACAGAACATTGTAGGGAAACTACCTGTGTGTGCCTGATCAAAGGGATATTTGGTTTGGTCATTACTTAGTGCCTGATTGTTGAGCTCAGGGCAAGGAAATTGATTAGCAACACCTAGTATCCCCTGACCAGGGCTTCTCTGGTGGCTCAGCAGTAAAGAATCTGCCTGCCAATGCAAGAGACATGGGTTTGATCCCTGGGTCGGGAAGCTCCCCTGGAGAAGGAAATGGCAACCAACTCCAGTATTCTTGCCTGGGAAATCCCATGGACTTGGTAACAGCAGTATGGCCCTACCAGGGCTTGGAGGCCAGAAGACTCCTGCTCCACCTTCCATAACCAAAGACAAGAAAAGGCAAATGCCCAAGGGAGGGAAGGTTCTCCTCAAATCCCACTTGTAGGCTTGCTCCATCCAGAATCAATTCCAGAGTGCTTCCAGGGCCAGATTCAAACTGCCTGGTTTCCCTGGGGCACATGAAATTTAACTCATGCAGGGGAAAAAGAAAGAAAAATGATTTGAATAAAAGAGACAACAAAAGGAATACTGAAAGCATTTTTCCTGAAGGCTCATCTCATTTTTTAAACATCAAGTTGACGACTTTAAGGGGAAGGCTGGCATAGCACCATATATCCGGGGGTCTGATGAGAGGTCAGATGCAACAAAGGGGCTGAGCCAGGTTTTGGGGGATGTCTGAGTGACCAGCAGAGGAAGGCTTTGGACCCTAGTGTGTCCCACGGTGCCCAGGCGGAGTCCCCATCTGGTGGTCGGGGGCTCTTACGCACCTGCCAGAGAAGGTGTGCTTGGATGACAACAGCCCCACCCAAGTAGATGGAGAAGCAGGGGACCCAGGGCTGCCCCTGGAGACAAAGTTTCCATTGGTGTCTTCCAAAGGAGCCCATGGGATCCTGGGCTCTCCAGGGTTGTCCCAACAACTGCCCTTCTGCACGAGCCACTGCAGTTCTCAGCCAACCAGCCAGGCTGTCAACCGAAGAATTTCTTCACTGCTTTCTCAAGGTTGGCGTAGAACCCAGCCATGCTGCGGGGGAAGAAGGAGTCTACCACGCCCTGTGGGAGGTAACCACTGAGGTCAGTCTGGAAGAACGTGACCAGGCTGGTTTTGTTTGGCTCCCTGTGAAAACAAAAACAGGGCTGTTAGGTATCTAGAAATGAGGGCCCCCAAGGAAGTGGTCCAAACCCAGGGATTTCGCTGGGTTCACTGCCCAGGGGTCCCCTCTGGACCTGCTTCTTTTCAGGATGGAAGTGGGCCCTCTCAAGCACCTTCCCTGGCCCCACATGGATGGCAAGTGAGGACATGCCCCTATTTCCATCACAGCAAGGTCATTCACTCCCTGTGCCTGATTCACTCAGGAAAGTCTCCCAGAGAACTTACTCCAGTGCCAGGTCCTGAGAGAAAGAGACATGATGCTGCCCTCTGATCACTGAGGACAGTGATTCTGCGAGGGGTCTGGCAACTCCTGGGGGTTCCTGACACCCTTTCAAGGGCTTTTCAAGGTCAAGGCTATTTTCCTCACAGCACTAAGATGTGATTTGCCTTTTTACTCCCATTCTCTCAGCCTGTATTTTATTCTCACAAATTTTTCCCATGACTAGCACAACAAAGGCATGGGCTTTGTGGAGACCAAGCATTTTTGTTTGTTTATTATTTATTTTTAATTTTTGGAGGCCATGCCTCACAGCATGTAGGATCTTACTTTCCCAGCTTGGGATCAAACCTGCATCCCCTATACTGGAAATACAGAGTCTTAGCCATTGGACCACCAGGGAGGTCCCTGAGCATAAACTCCATTTATTTGAATGGAGTTGTTAACAGCTTTGCTGCTGTTGGGCAGGGGGCAGTTTCCAAAGGATTTTTGATGTGTGTATCACAACAGATTGAATGTAGAAGCAGATGTGAGCTTTTATTAAGCCTGACATTAATATTTCCTCAAATGTCAAACAGACCACTCTCCACTATTTTTCTCTTTTGAAAAATATAGTTATTTTTCACAATATTTATGTTATCATGTAATTGCTGTTGTTGTTTAGTCGATAAATCATGTCTGACTTTTTGCAACCCCTTGGACTGCAGCATGCCAGGCTTCCCTGTCCTTCATTGTCTCCTGGAGTTTGCTAACATTCGTGTTGAGTTGGTGATGCTACTTAACCATTTCATCCTCCACTGTCCCCTTCTCCTTTTGCCTTCCATCTTTCCCAGCATCAGGGTCTTTTCCAGTGAGTCACTTCTAATGAATGTATCATTATTTTAAAATGTCAAATATAGTAAATATTGATGGATATAATCTGCATGAACAAAATACTTTGATGCCCTGAATAATACTGAAGAGTGTAAATGAGGGCTTCCCTGGTAGCTCAGCGGTAAAGAATCCACCTGCCAATTCAGGAGATGTGGGTTTGATCCCTGGGTCGGGAAGATGTCCTGGAGAAGGAACTGGCAACCCACTCCAGTATTCTTGCCTGGGAAATCCCATGGACAGAGAAGCATGGTGGACTACAGTCCATGGGATCACAAAAGAATTGGACACAACTGAGTGGCTAAACAGCAACAATGGAGACTTAGACCAAAAATAGGAGAACTAAGATCCTGCATGCTGCTCGGTATGGCAACAAAAATCCCAAAACCCAAAACCTGGCCATGACCTGTGAGAACACAGGGACAGGGCCATTTCTGAGCTCAGTTCTGGGCTGACTCATGCTGTGCTCTCAGAACCACCCGTTAGGCCAGAGCATCTCAACCTCATTCCTCGCTGAGGGGACACAAGATGAGCACCCGTGGGGGGACTGAGGGTGGTGACAGTTAAGCTCCTGGCTGCTCCCAGCTGATGGAGCACTCTCAGAACCCCAAGAAGACTGGGTGCCCAGACCCTACATGGCCAGTCTGTGACCCTGCACAGACTCGCCAGCCTCCCTGAGCCTCAGTTTCTTCATCTGCTACATGGGACCATGACATTTGCCCAGCTTGCCTACGACTAGAGGGAAAGTTCCCCACATCAGAAATAAGGACATTTCCCCACAATTCTGAAGGCAGAAGTGGCCAGCAGAGGATGAGATGGTTAGATAGCATGACCAACTTAGTGGATGTGAGTTTCAGCAAACTCTGGAAGATGGTGAAGGATAGGGAAGCCTGGTGTGCTGCAATCCATGGGGTTGCAAAGAGTTGGACACGACTGAGTGACCAAACAATACCACCACCACAATTCTTTCCCATGTGCCAACAGAACTTTGGCATATTACATCACTGATGTGTATATGCGGGGCTCTGTAACAGCAAGGCCTACAGAGGTGTAAGGCATTTTAATTATTGGGAATCATCGTTAATGTTGCCATTGAGTAGAATATCCTCTGCGTTAATGTTGCCATTGAGTAGAATATCCTCTGCCTTGGATAAAAAGGAGATCAAACCAGTGAATCCTAAAGGAAATCAACCCAGAATATTCACTGGAAGGACAGATGCTGAAGCTGAGGCTCCAATACTTTGGCCACCTGATGCAAAGAGCTGACTTACTAGAAAAGACCTGATGCTGAAACTGAAGGCAGAAGGAGAAGGGGAAGGCAGAGGATGAGACGGTTGGATGGTATCCCCGATTCAATGGACATGAGTTTGAACAAACTCTGGGAGATGGTGAGGCACAGAGTGGCCTGGCATGCTGCAGTCCCCGGGGTTACAAAGAGTCGGACACAACTGATCAACTCAGCAACAACAACAGGACATCTTCAGTGAAACCAGTGAGGTCTGGGCACGTCATTCATTCCAGGAAGTTGTCCTTACCCTGGCAGAGGTTCACAGAAACAACCACAGGGATGGTTAAATCCTCTCACGTAACCCGGATTCGGGGGACAAGATGGATGCTCCACATTGGCAGCTGGAAGACAGAGTAAAGGGTCAGGGAGCTACAACTTCCGGCAATCGGGCCACAGTGGCTGAAGGGCCTTACCAGGCACCCAGAGTGCATGCAGACCAGTCACCTGGAGCCTGAGCGCTCCCTACTGCCACCCCACTGTCCCTCACACACACATGTTCACACATATGTGTGCTCACGCAACTTCTGCACTGACATGCACACATACCCTCTCCAATCTGCCAGAGTATTAGAGGAAAGAAGAAGTCAGGGTCTTCTCTGGTGGCCCAGTGGTAAAGAACCCACCTGCCAATGCAGGAGAGGTGAGTTCAATCCATGGGTCGGGAAGATCCCAGAGAGGAGGGCATGGCAACCCTCTCCAGTGTTCTTGCCTGGGGAATCCCATGGACAGAGGAGCCTGGCGGGCTACAGTCCAGGGGGTCACGAAGAGTTGGACATTACTGAGCATACACATGTGCAGGGAACTAGATTTCAAATGCCATAACTAAGACCTAGCACAGCCAAATAAATACAATTTTTTTAAAAAAATAACATTTAAGATGTCAGGCTTAAGGGTAGAAGGAAGAAGGTCTCCCCCTCTCAAATCCCAGCCAACAGAGGTGTGGACATGCCACCACTTGCCCCCACATGGGATATTCCAGAGAGCAGCCAGACTGGCGCTTTCTGCAGGAGGAACCATAAAAAGTGCAGAGGCAGGAACTCTGCTCCTGGCTGGAAGTGTGGGAGCCGACAGCGCCACAGCCCTCTTCGTAAGGTGCTCCATGGGTGCAGGGGATCACCACACCCTGGAGTTCCCTCGAGCTAAATCACAGCCTGCGTGTCTGGTGTATGAACTATGCACCTCAGCAAGAATGAAAACAGGGTGCTGATGGAATCTGTGTCTTCAAAGTAAAACGACATGTGTGGACGCTCTCATCTCAGACCTCCCTGGCACAGAATCCCCCCAAACCTGACAAGGGGAAGAGAACACAGAAAAACAGGCCCAGGCTGTGCAGGCCTCAGGGATTTCTAGCTGGTGGGCTTTCTTTGAGCAACTGGGTGGGTGCAGGGGAGACAGAGACCAGCAGCCACTGGCACTTCGAAGCAGGGCCACCATCACTCACCATTGGAACTGAGGGTGCCGTCCTCGTACGTCCTGACCAGCACCAGGTCCACGAAGTCTCTGGGAGAAATAAGCTTCATGACGGCCGAGGGGGTAGTGGTTCTGCTGAAGAGCAGGGTCTGTCATAGGAAAGAGGGGTCCAGCTGCATCTGATGGGCTGGCATCTGCTCCCGGCCTTGACTCCACTCAGAGCTCACCCACCCCCACATCTGGTCCCAAAAAGCCAGGCTCTGGAAGATGAGATCAGCACTGACAGCAAGGTGGCATTGTGACCTAGAGGCTCTGGAATGAACTTCCCCAGATGGAGGTGCCAGGGGTCACGAGAACATACCCAGTTTGCAAAATCTTGGGTTGTGACCTGGGCAACAGGGCAGCACAAATGATGTAACAAAGAGCTGGCCTGCGGCAACGAAGACTTGACCCAGGCAAAAATAAAAGCAAATAAATATTTTTTTAAATAATTTTTAAAAGGACCATGAGAGTTGTCACTGGTGGAGCACATAATAAGAGTCTGTCTGGACAAAGTTCTCCGGTGTTCAGTCACTGTCTTGTCTGACGCTCTGCGACCCCATGGACTGCCACACGCCAGGCTTCCCTGTCCTTCACTATCTCTTGGAGTTTGTTCAAACTCATGTCCACTGAGTCTATGGACAATGCTCTCAGTGGTCCCTCACAACTGAGTAATTGGTTTCATTTACCCATTTGACCAAATAAGAAAACTGACGCTTGCAGAGATGAAGGAATTGACCACAAAGCTCAGGGTGAAGAGGAGAGACTTGAACGGGGCCGGGTCCAGGCTAAGGCAAGAGAGGCCATTCCTTTCTCAGGCTGACTCTGCTCTTCTTGCCCAATCCTGAGAACAGGATTGTGCCTCCTTAAATTCCTTTCTCAGGCTGACTCTGCTCTTCTTGCCCAATCCTGAGAACAGGATTGTGCCTCCTTAAATATGTGTCCTGCACAGCTTTCTGGTTTGCCCCAGTCCCAGCCCTGGGAGGGAGCACCCCTAGAACTTCACCCAGTCTCAGAATAGCCCACCAAGTTCATTCCCCCACTTTACAAGTCAAGGACCCCTCAAGCCCATGCGTTATCTTATGGTTCCCCTACTCCAGCAGAACCTCGGCCCTTTCAGGGTCACATGATCAGGCCCCAGGATGGGACAGTCCCAGGGAGAGCCCATCCCATTATTCACTTAACATGTGTTAATCACTCAGTTGTGTCTGACTCTTTGTTACCCCATGGACTGTAGCCTGCCAGGCTCCTCTGTCCATGGGATTCTCCAGAATACTGGAGTGGGTAGCCATTCCTTTCTCCAGAGGATCTTCCCAACCCAGGGACTGAAGCCAGGTCTCCTGTATTGTAGGCAGATTCTTTTCCATCTAAGTCATCAGGGAAGCCCATTCACTTAATATTTGTTAACTAAATGTGCTCACTTCTTAAAACTTAAACTTGTTTTAAAAGGAAACTAACTGCTGGAAATGAAAAAGGAGGTATCACTTGGCGTAAATAAAAGACAACTGCTACACACACGCACAGACACACACATGGAATTCTTGGGTTCCAATTCTGAGCCTGAGGCCAGCTGTCTGTCTGTCATAATGGAGATTAGCAAGGTGTCAAAGGCACATCAGCCCCTGAGACTTTCGCTTCAAGTTATCAGAGAGACTGAAGGCTTGAAATGGAGCAACCTCACTAGGGGTGATTCAAGTTCAGCTTCAACTGTTAAAGACTTTTCGCCTTGTGCCCCACCCTTCTTGAAACACTGACATAAACTCCTGTGATAATGAATTGAAATGTGAATTCCTGGTGAAGGTTAAGAACACTTGGTTCCTGCCAATCAAGTAGTAAAGAATTATAGCTTCAGGTTTCATAACACCTGCTACAGAAGCACCCAAGAGGGTACTAGGTCCACAGATGTCAAAATCAAGGCACCATTCAAAAAAAAAAAACAAACTAGCAACATTTCCTCAAGGCAACTTTTTCATTTCTTTTGGCTATGTCTTTTTTTCCCTCCTTAACTTCTATAATCAAAATGAGGTGGATTCTTAACACTGCAGGGCTTCCCAAGTGGCTCAGTGGTAAAGAATCCACCTGCCAACGAAAGAGACCCAGGTTGGATTCCTGGGTTGGGAAGGTCCCCTGGAAGAGGAAATGGCAACCCACTCCAGGATTCTTGCCTGGGAAATTTCATGGACAGAGGAGCCTGGCGGCTACAGTTCATGGGGTCGTAAAGAGACACAACCGAAGCAACTTAACACACACACACACGTTTTGCCAGAGAAAATGGCATCCAGAATTTGCCCCCAGCACAGTCTCACAGCTGGCAGAGGATCCAGGACTTTGGCCAGGACTCATTATCATGGTCCCATCTAGGGGCAATATTGCAAACTAGAGCTGATGCATCCAATCCAGGCTGCTTCACCATTCTCAGAGCTCACATTCACTCTGCACTCCTGCCTTCATTAGCCACTGCAGGGTTCTCTCAGCTCTGTTTAGGGCAGCTCTGCCTCTCTGGGTCTCACTGTTACATACCTATACCTGTGCTGAGCCTAGGTTTAAGTGTTGAGCAGTGCGCAACCTATTTGCTGGGCACTCCCCTTGCCTAAGGGCTTTCCAGGTGCCACAGTGGTAAAGCATCCACCTACCAATGCAGGAGACACGAGAGAGGCAGGTTCGATCCCTGAGTCAGGAAAAATTTCTTGAGAAGGAAATGGCAACCCACACCAGTATTCTTGCCTGGGAAATCCAATGGACTGAGGAGCCTGGCTGGCTACGGTTGCAAAGAATCGGATACAACTTAGCAACAAAACAACAACAACCCCTTGCCTAAAGGTGTCACTGACCCTTCACAGAGGGGACAGAGTCAGTTACTGTCTCTGGATANGTGTCCTGCACAGCTTTCTGGTTTGCCCCAGTCCCAGCCCTGGGAGGGAGCACCCCTAGAACTTCACCCAGTCTCAGAATAGCCCACCAAGTTCATTCCCCCACTTTACAAGTCAAGGACCCCTCAAGCCCATGCGTTATCTTATGGTTCCCCTACTCCAGCAGAACCTCGGCCCTTTCAGGGTCACATGATCAGGCCCCAGGATGGGACAGTCCCAGGGAGAGCCCATCCCATTATTCACTTAACATGTGTTAATCACTCAGTTGTGTCTGACTCTTTGTTACCCCATGGACTGTAGCCTGCCAGGCTCCTCTGTCCATGGGATTCTCCAGAATACTGGAGTGGGTAGCCATTCCTTTCTCCAGAGGATCTTCCCAACCCAGGGACTGAAGCCAGGTCTCCTGTATTGTAGGCAGATTCTTTTCCATCTAAGTCATCAGGGAAGCCCATTCACTTAATATTTGTTAACTAAATGTGCTCACTTCTTAAAACTTAAACTTGTTTTAAAAGGAAACTAACTGCTGGAAATGAAAAAGGAGGTATCACTTGGCGTAAATAAAAGACAACTGCTACACACACGCACAGACACACACATGGAATTCTTGGGTTCCAATTCTGAGCCTGAGGCCAGCTGTCTGTCTGTCATAATGGAGATTAGCAAGGTGTCAAAGGCACATCAGCCCCTGAGACTTTCGCTTCAAGTTATCAGAGAGACTGAAGGCTTGAAATGGAGCAACCTCACTAGGGGTGATTCAAGTTCAGCTTCAACTGTTAAAGACTTTTCGCCTTGTGCCCCACCCTTCTTGAAACACTGACATAAACTCCTGTGATAATGAATTGAAATGTGAATTCCTGGTGAAGGTTAAGAACACTTGGTTCCTGCCAATCAAGTAGTAAAGAATTATAGCTTCAGGTTTCATAACACCTGCTACAGAAGCACCCAAGAGGGTACTAGGTCCACAGATGTCAAAATCAAGGCACCATTCAAAAAAAAAAAACAAACTAGCAACATTTCCTCAAGGCAACTTTTTCATTTCTTTTGGCTATGTCTTTTTTTCCCTCCTTAACTTCTATAATCAAAATGAGGTGGATTCTTAACACTGCAGGGCTTCCCAAGTGGCTCAGTGGTAAAGAATCCACCTGCCAACGAAAGAGACCCAGGTTGGATTCCTGGGTTGGGAAGGTCCCCTGGAAGAGGAAATGGCAACCCACTCCAGGATTCTTGCCTGGGAAATTTCATGGACAGAGGAGCCTGGCGGCTACAGTTCATGGGGTCGTAAAGAGACACAACCGAAGCAACTTAACACACACACACACGTTTTGCCAGAGAAAATGGCATCCAGAATTTGCCCCCAGCACAGTCTCACAGCTGGCAGAGGATCCAGGACTTTGGCCAGGACTCATTATCATGGTCCCATCTAGGGGCAATATTGCAAACTAGAGCTGATGCATCCAATCCAGGCTGCTTCACCATTCTCAGAGCTCACATTCACTCTGCACTCCTGCCTTCATTAGCCACTGCAGGGTTCTCTCAGCTCTGTTTAGGGCAGCTCTGCCTCTCTGGGTCTCACTGTTACATACCTATACCTGTGCTGAGCCTAGGTTTAAGTGTTGAGCAGTGCGCAACCTATTTGCTGGGCACTCCCCTTGCCTAAGGGCTTTCCAGGTGCCACAGTGGTAAAGCATCCACCTACCAATGCAGGAGACACGAGAGAGGCAGGTTCGATCCCTGAGTCAGGAAAAATTTCTTGAGAAGGAAATGGCAACCCACACCAGTATTCTTGCCTGGGAAATCCAATGGACTGAGGAGCCTGGCTGGCTACGGTTGCAAAGAATCGGATACAACTTAGCAACAAAACAACAACAACCCCTTGCCTAAAGGTGTCACTGACCCTTCACAGAGGGGACAGAGTCAGTTACTGTCTCTGGATAATAGTGCTTGTAAAGACTTACATCAGTGAGGCTTTCAATAATTTCAAAACTGTTCACATTCTCATCCCACTGAGCTCGTAAAGTCCCAGCAAGTGGCTTCACGCAGTCCCACACCTGCTCTGGTGTCCCGTTCACAATGCCTTCTCCTTTGTACCTGTAGCACAAAGAGCAACGGGACCCCAAGGCGTCAACCAAACTTGTTTATCCTGGGATTACACAGAAGGACTAGAAGCCATGTGTGCCACTCTTCAAGACAGCCTTGCAGAGAAGGGGCTGACATCTACCAGCCCACCTCCCATGGGCCTGCAGAAACGGATGGACGCTAAGCTTTCACAAGAATACAATTTGAGGAAATGATTTAGTTAGATGCAGAAGCTTTTCCGGAGGATGACTGGCAAGTAGATTCCAGGTGCTAGGATGGACTGCCGTCTCAAAGGAAGCAAACCCACAGAAACATCAGGAGAGGTGTGACACCCTGAGGAGCTCCGAGCAAGGCACACACTTACAGGTTCCCTGGAAACTCCACAGATGGCCTCCAGGAAACTGAAACTCCGTTCTGTCAAAAGGCACAGAATCGCACAGTTTTAGAGCTAGAAGGGCTCTTGGGAGATAAAGCCCGATCCCCTGTTTTATGGAAGAAAAGTCAAGAGCCTCAAGAGATGCAAGTCTCCAAGGTGAGACCCAACTGATTCGTGACAGAGTGGGGACTAGTCCTGAACAAAGCTGCCTCCAGGAGGATGCGATGGACAAAGGGATCTCATGTGGCTACTCGAAGAGCTTTAGAGCACTGGAGATTTTCAAATCACTTTAAAAACCAACATGCATCTTGCTTCCTCGGCCAATTTAGGGCTGTTTGGTGCTTCCCGCTCCACCCTAACCATTTGCCAGCAGGTGACATTGGCTAAGTCATTTAGTGAAAGGGACACATACTCATCTCCTAGGGGTCATTGTGTGCACAACTGGCCTTATATTTTTTTTAAGGAAACAACCCCCAGTGGAATCTCCTCTTCAATCTAGCTCCAAGGGATAGAATGCAGAAAAACTCTCGGGAGAGGAGGAGCCTAGGGGCTTCTGAGATCCCAGCCCGAGGGAGCAAAGGCCCCACGACCCCTTTCTGCCCCCGTTCCTCACTCACGCCTTCCCGGCAAATCTTCCAGCCTGACTTGTCTCGCCGGTACTGGAGCATCTTCTCCGCCACCGCCTCGCTCACCTGCGCGGCCGTCGCAGGGTCCATTGCGCCGAACGATGCGCGAGGCCTGGGGGTCGCAGGCAGGGTGTGCGGTCGCGGCCCCGTACTTGGGTTTGCGAAGCCGGAAAACCAGGGCCTGGCGTGGAGCCTAGCGTCCCGCCCCAGCCCCGCCCCCAATCTAGGATTGGTTTAGACCGTCTGATAGGTCCCGCCCTACTCTGAGATTAGCAGGGCCGGAGACAGACCGGCCGGGCAGCGAACACTTCGCTCTCAGCCTGGGCTGGTCCAGGGCGCCCCCACCAAGGTCCAACGGGATCCGCCTTTCGCCAGTCCCAGCTCAGGGAGGGGCTTGGGGGCGCCGGAACTTGGGAGGGCCAGTGGTGGAGAGCCAAGAGGGCGGGAACAGGTCTTGGACGACGTCGTAGGGTTATGTAAGCATAATGGACTTTTGTCTTGAGAGCGCAGAGGCTTTCTGCCAGGGTGGATGATGGTGAAATTTCCATCAGATATTCCTTTCTAGTGCGGCTGTTGTAGGGGTGGGAGAGGCAGTCTGCGCAGAGACGGGGGTGGGGGTGGGGGCAGTTAGGAAGCTGCAGCGGTCTTGGGAGAGATGGGGTAGCCTGGAGCAGGGGATGGTGGTGCAGGTGGAGAGAAGAGAACCTTCGGAAAGTGTTTAGAAAGCTAGAACATAGAGATCTCTGTGACAGATGGTGGAGACTCGAGGAGTAGGAAACTCATGACTCCCACCTCCTGGCTTGAGACGCTGGTAGCTTAACTGAGAGGGAGACCAGAGACAGGGTTGAGGGGAGAGATGGTGCGTTCAGTTCTGGTCTTACTAAAGTCCTCTAAGGGATGTCTGGGAGACACTGGGATGCGCTGGCATCTGGGACAGAGCTGGGCTCAGCTAAGAGATCGCAGAGTTCTGTGCTTCTGGTGGCCTCCACCTTTGAAGGGGTGAGTGGGATCACATCCCCTCAGCTCCATTCCTCCTTCACGGAGCGCGGTTGTTGTTGTTTAATCGCTAAGTCGTGTCCAACTCTTCTGCGACCCTATGGACTGTGGCCTGCCAGGCTCTTCTGTCCATCGGATTTCCCAGGCAAGAACACTGGAGTGGGTTGCCATTCCCTTCTCCAGGGAATCTTCCCCACCCAGGGATGGAACCCAAGTGCAGCTGCTGCTGCTGCGTGTGCTTNGTCGTGTCCAACTCTTCTGCGACCCTATGGACTGTGGCCTGCCAGGCTCTTCTGTCCATCGGATTTCCCAGGCAAGAACACTGGAGTGGGTTGCCATTCCCTTCTCCAGGGAATCTTCCCCACCCAGGGATGGAACCCAAGTGCAGCTGCTGCTGCTGCGTGTGCTTAGTTGTGTCTGACTCTTGCAACCCCATAGACTGTCAAATCCCATAGACTGCCTGCCAGGCCCCTCTGTCTATGGGATTCTCCAGACAAAAATACTGGAGTGGGCTGCCATTTCCTTCTCCAATGCATGAAAGTGGAAAGTGAAAGTAAAGTTGCTTCAGTCGTGTCCGACTCTGTGTGACCCCATAGACAGCAGCCCACCAGGCCCCTCCGTCCATGGGATTTTCCAGACAAGAGTACTGGAGTTGGGTGCCATTCCCTTCTCCAAAGAAAATGCCTACTTGAAACCATTTCATGGAAGATGTGATGGACTGCCAGGTGTTGACAGGCTGGATGTGGAATTAGAGAGTTCTAAACCTGGCTTCATGCACAATTCACTGTGTGCTTCTGAGCAAGTCACTTTGCCTGTTTTCTTATAGGTGAAGTGAGACCATGATAGATGTCGTCCCATGCCAGTGTGATGGGCAGGTGAAGTAATGCATGTGAATGTTCCTTGAAGCCATAAAAAAAAAAAAAGAAAGACTTCCTTGGTGGTCCAGTGATTAGGACTTCACCTTCCAGTGCAGAGGGCGCCAGTTTGATCCCTGTTCAGGGAATTAAAATCCCACGTCTTGGGTCAAAAAACCCCAAAACATAAAGCAGAAACAATATTGTAACATTCAATGAAGACTTTTTAAAATGGTCCACATCAAATACACACACACACACACACACACACACATATATATAAGACCAGTAAGTTAACCATGGTTAAAAAATTAAGCACATCAAAATATTATAAAAAGTCAGACCCCAGTCTGAGGGGAAATTAGCCTATTTTAATAAAAGGAAGTTTTCTTAATGTACAAAGTGCTCTTGGAAATCACTCAGTCATTTTCAAATAACCCAACAGACAAAGAGGATGCATCAGATATGAACAGATACTACAGAAAAATACGCACAGCTAAGAAAGATACGAGAAGATGCAGAACCATCCTCACTGTTAGGGAGTTACAAATTAAAACAAGGGGCACTTTCTACACCTATCTGAGAGACAACTCTGAAGAGGTTTGTTAATTCCCTATGTTGGTGAGCATATGGAAAAACAGTTGTGGGTGAGAGTGTCAATTTTTGTAACTTTCTGGGAATAGAATAATATATTAAAATTTTAATTTACTTGTTTTTTGACCCAACAACTCCTGTACACAGGTATATAAAGTTGATTTTACCACTAGAAACAGCCTATTATTTGTCAGTAGATTAAACAAAGTTACAGGATGTCCATTTATTGGATTATTATGTAGCCATTCATATAAGTGGCCCAGATGAACAGAGGTGGGGCTGGAACAAACAAGAGATGCTCAAAAGAGCCTAGGCAATGTATGAGTTGACTATTTTAATCAAGAGCAACTCACTCTCTAGGAAGGAAATACAATGGTATTTCAACCTTAACTCTAAAATAACTTAAAATGATTTAAATTCTTATCCCCACCAACTACCCCATGAGTGCATGCTTAGTCGCTCAGTCATGTCTGACTCTGCTACCTCATGGACCTGTAGCCTGCCAGGCTCCTCTGTCCACAGAATTTCCCCAGTAAAAATGCTGGAGTGGGTTGCCATTTCTTCCTCCAGGGGATCTTCCTGACACAGAACAAATGTTTATATGTGTAAGTTGAAGGACAACAGCACCAGAGATAAGAGTCAGGGCTCAAATCAGAGTGCCCTGGTTCAAATCCCAGTGTCCCCATTTATTAGCTGTGACTTCTGTTCATAACTGACCGTTCCAGAATTTTTCATCCTCATTTGGAAAATGAAAACAATACTAATACTAACTCATTGGGTTGACATATGGGTTAAAGAATTTAATAAATGAAAAGCAATGAGAATGGTGCATGGCATACAGTAAGTAAATGTATATAATATATATATCATAGATCATGTATGTATATATATATATATATCTTGAGTGAGAGAAATAACTCAAGTTGTGTTTGTATATACTTATATTTCTATATTTACATATATGTTATATATGTTGGTATATGTACTTTAGTTTGGAATATTCACTTCTNATGGTGCATGGCATACAGTAAGTAAATGTATATAATATATATATCATAGATCATGTATGTATATATATATATATATCTTGAGTGAGAGAAATAACTCAAGTTGTGTTTGTATATACTTATATTTCTATATTTACATATATGTTATATATGTTGGTATATGTACTTTAGTTTGGAATATTCACTTCTAAAAAGCTATAGAATAAACTGTTAACAGGAGGGGGTGATGCCAAAAGACATTTTTTCACTTTATAGCATCATGGACAGGGAGGCTTGGCGTGCTGTGATTCATGGGGTCGCAAAGAGTCAGACATGACTGAGCGACTGAACTGAACTGAACTGCTTAGTATATTAATTACTGACATGTAGGTTTTCTTAAATTTAAAAAGCATCATTAAAAAATTCAATGTAGAATAATTCTTAAAGTCGCAGCTTTGAACTCTCATATCTGGAGCTTATTAGAATTTTGTTTGGGGATAAAACACTATGAAAACGAAGCTGAGGGAAAGTAAGTTTTGCTCTAGAAAGTGACTTTTAGACATCGAACATTTAGGAGATTTTTATACTTACAAAATGGAACATGGCTTTAAAGTTTTTCTAGCACTGTAGGACACTTTAATCTTTGCTGCCAGAAAATGCCAGTCCTGGGTATATGTGAAATATTCAGAGAGGCAAACTATTCATCCCTGAGGTCTTCACACACTGGCAGCAGGGGCCAGCTGAGGGCAGGCTCTCGTCTGTTTTGTCTCCAGAGGCCGGGACAGGGCAGGATGAGCAGCCGGCAAGAGCCAGAGGATGAGCCAGAGGATGAGCTGTGAGCCCACCAGAGCTGCCCAGCTGGCCAGTTTAGCAGTCAGTTCAGAGCCAAAAGGGCAGAAGGAATGACTGACATCTGTAGATCCCATTGATCAGACCCCACCCAGGAGGTTGTCAGACCTCCAAGTCACTCAGTTGTCCAGGGCATACCTCACCCAAGTCCAAGATGAATTTTAATTAAGTGCCTATGGGGCAGGGGGTCCAGAGATTCCTAACTCAAACCACCACCGGACCACCAGGGGGATGGGCCAAGTGTCCAAGTGCTCTGATCCTAAAAGCTCCTGAATGGAGTGTTTGCTTTCTACACAGACACTGATGAAGAATTGTATGCATGTTTACTTAGGCAGGCAGGTGCTAAGTGATCTATTCTGTCAACATACAGGTACTTCTTTATTCACTGGCAACCCACTGTCCCAACCACCTTACCTGTGTTGTGCCATTTAACCCTCACAGGTATAGACAACTATCTCCAATTGCCTGCAGTCCATGGGGTTGAAAAAAGTCAGACATGACTGAGTGACTGAATAACCTGGGTTAAGAAACTGAGGATTGGTACCTCCCTGTGATTCAGTGGTTAAGAATTCGCCTGCAGATGCAGGGAACATGGGTTTGATCCCTTTTCACAGAAGATTCCATAAGCTGCCGAGCAACTAAGCCTGCGCACCACAGCTATTTAGCCTGTGCTCTAGAGTCCAGGAGCCGCAACTACTGAGCCCATGTGCCCTAGAGCCCACGCTCCACACCAAGAGGAACCACTGAAATGAGAAGCCCACGTATGGCAACTACAGAGTGGCCCATGCAGCAATGAACACCCAACACAGCCAAAAATATAAATAAATAAAATTATTTTAAAAACAGAGTATCACACAGGTGAGGGTGACCAAGGCAACATAGTTAGTAAGTGGCAGAACTATGGCATGCACCACACCTGTTTACAGTTCTGACTGTCACATGTTGACTCATATGCTTTACTGATTCCCACTTCCCATAAGGATATGCAGTGTTTACTATGAAATGGGCAAAGGTTAAAACATACGTACAATAACATATGAACTCTTAAAAGGAGGAAAAACACACAAACACACAACTACAGAGTATCAGGAAAACCCTGGTGGCTCAGACCTGGGTTCAGTCCCTGGGTTGGGAAGATCTCCTGGAGAAGGAAATAGCAACCCACTCCAGTATTCTTGCCCCGCCCCAAAAAAGGGGCTCAAAGAAATACGGGCTTCCCTGGTGGCTCAGATGGTAAAGTGTCTGCCTACAGTGTGGGAGACCTAGGTTCAATCCCTGGGTCGGGAAGATCTCCTGGAGAAGGAAATGGCAACCCACTCCGGTACTCTTGCCTGGAAAAATCCCATGGTTGGAGGAGCCTGGGGTCTCAAAGAGTCGGACACAACTGAATGACTTCACTTTCACTTCAACCACAGATTAGGGAAGTTAGTCTTTTAGAGGTGTGTAGAAAACTTTTCTTTGAAATTCGTGACATTTATGAATCCAGAAATGTAAGAAGTAACCAAGATGGACTTCCTTGGTGGCCCAGCAGTACTATTCTGTGCTCCCAAATCATGGGGCATGGGTTCAACCCCTGGTTAGGGAACTAAGATCCCGCATGCCTCACAATGCAGTGGGGAAAAAAAAAGGTGGGGCTGGGGAGTGACCAAGAGAATCATCCTTAAGTCGCTAACATTTTTCAGCAAAGTGATTCAGATTCTTTTCCATTATAGGTTATTACAAGATATTGACTGTAGTTCCTGTGCTATACAGTAGGTCCTTGTTGTTTATCTATTTTATATATAGTAATGTGTGTGCACTTAGTCTTTCAGTCGTGTCCGACTCTGCGACCCCATGGACTGTAACCCACTGGGCTCCTCTGGCCCTGGGATTCTCCAGGCGATACTGCAGTGGGTCGCCATACCTTCCTCCAGGGGATCTTCCTGACCCAGGGATGGCACTCCCATCTGTTTGCATTTCCTGCATTGCAGGTAGATTCTTTACCCACTAAGCCAGCTGGGAAGCTCCAAAATATATACACTACTACATGTAAAATAGATAATCAAAAAGGATTTACTGAAACAGGAACTGTACTCAGTATCTTGTAGTATAGCACAAAAACTATACTTAGTATCTTGTAGTAACCTCTAATGAAAAAGAATCTAAAAGAGAACATGTATTTACATATGTAATTATTATTATATATTATTATATATTTGTGTATATATATATATTTGTGTATGTAACTGAATCACTTTGCTGTATACCTGAAACTAATACATTGTAAATAAACTATATTTCAATAAAAATCTTTTTAAAAACAATTTTTAAAAAGTTCAGTTCAGTTCAGTCACTCAGTCATGTCCGACTCTTTGCGACTCCATGAATGGCAGCCTGCCAGTCCTCCCTGTCCATCACCAACTCCCAGAGTTCACTCAGACTCTCATCCATCGAGTCAGTGATGCCATCCAGCCATCTCATCCTCTGTCGTCCCCTTCTCCTCCTGCCCCCAATCCCTCCCAGCATCAGAGTCTTTTCCNTGGCATTGCCTTTCTTTGGGATTGGAATAAAAACTGATCTTTTCCAGTCCTGTGGCCACTGCTGAGTTTTCCAAATTTGCTGGCATATTTAGTGCAGCACTGTCATCTTTCAGGATTTGAAATAGCTTTTAAAAAGTATCAGTATCCAATTCTAACTCAACATGGGCACATGTGCAGTAGACACTATATAAAATAGTGTAACATTTTTAGCTGCAAAGAAGTGGGGATGATTTCAATGTCCATCAGTAAGAAACGGATAAATATCGTGTAGTTTATTCATGATGAAACACTACATAGCAGTTACAGTTAGTGAGCTTGATCTGTTTATTTCTTCAGCGGACATTAAAAAGGTAAGTATGTACAACATATGCAGTATTATAGTACTTACTTAATACACACTTACATATTGTTTATGGATGTTTATACATATATATTTACATGCATACAACATACATAACTGTAAACGAGTGGTGAATGAACACATGCTGAACTCTTAGTGGCATGAGGGGAATGCAACTAAGTGTGGGGATTAGAGTAAATTTTGGTATCTGTAATATTTTAATAACAAAATGACTAGATGGAAATAAAATGTCAACAGTTGTTGACATAATAGAAGTATGAGTGCTTGTCACACTAGACTCTGTACTATTCTGCATCTTTTAAATTGCTCTAAATTAAAGTCATACCCGATACTAAATGCTGGAGTGTATGTGAGCTGTGTTGCTCAATGAAAGCTGATGAACACATCTGCAACCCTGGATAAGTATTGGCTAAACTTCTGTTTTCTTAGGAATGCTGCAAGGCCTGCCGCATGGAATGCTCCCCTATCCGCACAGAGACACAGGTACTGCTGCCTGGGGCAGACCTAGGCTTTTTCAATGTCCCAGGGAACTCTAGGCTACAGCCTCAAGACCAAGCATGTGAACTAGAGTACCTGCATGGACGAATTCCTGCAGGCACCTGTATCACAAAGGGATGTTCCCATGGCAGGGTAAAGTTTTCATCCGGAACACGCCGCAACCTCCTGGGCCTGTCGTAGTCAGGAGGCATTTTGTTGTTGTTGAGTTATTCAGTAGTGTCTGCCTCTTTGCAACCCCATGGACTGCTCCACATCAGGCTTCCCTGTCCTTAACCATCTCCCGGAGCTTGCTCAAACTCATGTTCATTGAGTTGGTGATGCCATCCAACCATCTTATCCCTGTCCTCCCTTTCTCTTCCTGCCCTCAGTCTTTCCCACCATCCGGGTCTTTTCCAACGAGTCGGTTTTTCACATCAGGTAGCCAAAGTATTGGAGGGCATGATGTGAAGTAATTAAGCACTGTCAAGAAATGTGAAACTACTGCACATTTTTTTCATGGTTTTGTGAGGAGCATTAACCTGGGTCTACTTTTTATTCTTAAAAGTTTTGTTTATCTATTTTTGGCTGTGCTCGGTCTTCGTTGCTGCACAGGCTTTTCTCTAGTTGTGGCCCTCTCTGGTTGCAGTACTCAGGCTTCTCATTGCAGTGGCCTCTCTTCCTGCTGTGGTTCCTGCATTGGCAGGTGGGTCCTTTACCACTGAGTCCCCAGGGAAGACCTCTGTCTACTTTTAAAATGGCATTATTTATACTAGATTTTTCTCTGAGGTTAGAACTAGCTGTAGATCTTGGAAGATAAGCTTGTTACCATGTCATTTATGATTCACTCATTGCTCCAGTCCAGTCATTTATTCATCCATCCATTCATACTCAACAGACGTTTCATGGAACACCTAGGACAGGCAGCCTTCTAAGAGGCCCCCAGGATTCCTGCTCCTGTTGTACATTTCCTGAAAATTGTTGAGTATGTTGGCACCTGTGAATCTGATAAGATTTCACACTCATGATGAGGCTCTATTATATGGTAAAGGTGAATTTATTTAGATATAACTAAGATCTCTAACTAATTAACTTTGAATGAATCAAAAGGACATTATCCTGAATGGGCCTGACCAAATCAGGTGAGTCCTTTAAAAGATAGTCCACGTCTTGCAAAGAGAGAGATTCAAATGTGGGAAGGCCTTCTCTTGCCGGCCTTGAAGATACAAACAGCCACACTATGGAGAGGATCATGTGGTAGGCAAATACAGGCCACCTCTGGGAGCAGAACATCTCAGTCCTACAACCCCAAGGAAGTGAATGCTGCCAACAGCATTCACAAAACATTGGAAGGTGACCCCCTAGCCCCAGATGAGATGCAGGCTCTTGGACGACACCTTGCTTGAGACCCTAGCTGAGCATCCAGGTAAACCATGGAAACTGAGATGATAAATGAGTGTTGTTTTAAGTTACTAAGTTTGTTATGTAGTGAGAAGGAGAAAACAAGTACAAAATCTGTTATATATCCGTTACTAGGGTGCAGAAATGAATAAACACCATTCCTCTCCCAGAGGAACTCAACAGTCCGATGGAGGAGACAGAAAACTTAAAAGATAAATTTAAAGTGAAAGTTATCATGGAAATAGGACAGGAGTGCAAGTGAGTATAGCTCTGTTCTTTCCTTGGGGCTCACTGGCTGGGTGCCATCAACCTGGAATTTTCTGTCTATGCATTCCTCCTCCACCTACTACATGGAGAAAGCCTGTTGGCTGTAAGAGAAAACAAGGTCAACAAACAGTAGAGTTGAGAAGTGAAAAGACAAAATCCAGAAGATGTTTGATAGCCAGGTCCACCTGAGCCTGAAGCTAGCTCGATTCTCATCCCTCCCAGTTAAAGGAACCAATAAACCTTGGGGACTTCGTTACCTCCAACCCAAGTGTCCTGACTAATTAATACAGATATATGTGTGTGCTTAGTCGTTTAGTTATGTCTGACTTTTTNTGATAGCCAGGTCCACCTGAGCCTGAAGCTAGCTCGATTCTCATCCCTCCCAGTTAAAGGAACCAATAAACCTTGGGGACTTCGTTACCTCCAACCCAAGTGTCCTGACTAATTAATACAGATATATGTGTGTGCTTAGTCGTTTAGTTATGTCTGACTTTTTGTGACCCCATGGACTGTAGCCCACCAGGCTCCTCTGTCCATGGGATTTTTCAGGCAAGAATACTGGAGAGGGTTGCCATTTCCTCCTCCAGGGGATCTTGCCGGACCCAGGGATCCAACCTGTGTCTCCTGTCTCCACTATTGCAGGCCAATTCTTTACCCGCTGAGCCATGGGGGAAGCCCTAATACAGATGCATAGTTGGGTAAACAGTATGGTACATTCTTCAGTTCAGTTCAGTTCAGTCCAGTCGCTCAGTCGTGTCCGACTCTTTGCGACGCCATGGACTGCAGCACGCCAGGCTTCCCTGTCCATCACCCAACTCCTGGAGTTGACTCAAACTCATGTCCATTGAGTCAGTGATGCCATCCAACCATCTCATCCTCTGTCGTCCCCTTCTCCTCCAGCTTTCAATCTTTCCCAGCCTCAGGGTCTTTTCAAATGAGTCAGCTCTTCACATCAGGTGGCCAAAGTATTGGAGTTTCAGCTTCAGCATCTTACATTCTTAATAAATTTTACTCTGGTCACTATCAAACTGATTATGAATATGAAGTAATTAAGCACTGTGAAATCTTTAAGGGCAGCCAGCTCATTTTGGGGTGCTTATCAGGAAGGACTGAGTTAATGTGTGCTACAAGAGAACATTATAACACAAACAGGTCACTCCTAAGATTCAGGACAAGAGCAGACATGTCAGGTGAGGGTTTTGCAGTTAGACGAGCTGCCTGGCTTGCTTATGATTTGGAGTCACACTGAGTGGGTCTCTGCGCCACAACCAGCAGACGACATGCCTGGATATGCCCCACTGATCACATCCGCTGGGTCTGTTTGTCTGTCTTCCCAGAAGGGGAGGGACCATGCGTTGTCAGTCACACCACGTTCCACCAGTAGGAGTGATTTCTAGGAACAGGATGCTAGAAGAAAGCCCTAGACATTTGAACAAATCAGGTCGTTCAGACCTGCAGTCAACTCCTGCCTCGATATGGCCTTCCTCCGGCCAAACTGGCCCACAGACCTCGGGAACTTGGGCTGGCTGTGGGTGACCTGGAAATACTGGTTGGTGCCACTGTTCTGCTGGTCCCTGCTGGATGCTGCTGACATGAAGTCAGATTCTGTGACAGATGGCTCAAACTTGGCCTTGACCGTGGACTTCAGAGGGTGCTGAGGGTACTGGAAATTCTGGGAGCGTGCTTTTTTGTGCATGTACGTAGGCCTGTCAAGTTGACCCCCAAAGCCATCATTCCAAGATGTGTAATGTGTTGGTCTCTGGAGCTCAGGAGTCAGGGCCTGACTTTTTGAACTTTCGCCAACATAAAAGTGATGCACCCCCTGGAGGTCGGTCAAGGAGCGCGGGTGGAAGGCCCGTCTGCTCACCTGTCTCCTTGGAGCCTCCTCCTCCTCTTCACTGAGCTGTGGAGAGGCCAGGGGTGCACACCGCCTCATGTTCCTGGGGTACATATCCGCAGTGTCCCCGGAGGTGTCTATCTTGAAATGTCTTTCTGGCCAGAAAGTTGAATGTTTCTTTTGCTGAGAGTTACGTTCATTAATGAGATAGTATCTGGGGGCGTGGGACTGAGGACTATGTGGCACCAAAGCTAAGACCGCTGACCCATGGTTGATTGGCTGAAGATCTTTTCGAAAAAGAGGTTCTGAGTGAACGTCTTCAATGTGCTTAGTAAACATCCCAGGTGTGCAGGATCTGCTCCTATGAAGGTCACTTGTGCTCATACATGGGCCACGTGGATACCTGAAAGACAGAGGCAGTTAGACACCTGTGGCTTTGGTGTTCTCAGAGCCCCAAGCCATCCAGGCGTTGCAGGACAGGTGGCTGCTGCCTCTACATTTTCACCAAAACCTGCTCTGAAGTATCAGTGAGTGTCCAGTGGGGACCTCCCTGGTGGTCAGTGGTTAAGACTCCACGTTTCCACTGCAGGGAGCGCGGGTTCAATCACTGGTAGAGGAGCGAAGATCCCACATGCCATGAGGCCAAAACACCAAAAGGTAAAACAGAAGCAATATTGTGAAAAATCAAACCCCACACATCAGGGCCCCTCCCCACAGGGGAGAGGAGAGTGCCCAACTCCTGCAAGACACTCAGGAAACTCATCTGCCCAGGGAGCCGATCACACCGCACACCGGCTGGTTCAGGGGACTTACTATCCTGTCCTAAACTTCCCAGTCGTAACCTCAAGGACAGCATTTGGAAATTGTGGGGTCTTTGTCCTCCAGTATGAAGGTAAACCAGGGTCAGTTCCCTCTGGATGCAGCAGCTCAGTAACAGAAGCTACAAGATAGACTGATGTGAGGCAATAGCAATAAGAGCAGGCTTCAAGGAAAGGAACCAAGGACCACCATTAATAGGTGCACAAAAGTCTCAGAACCCCTATTCCAAATGCCACCTTGAATAACATTATAATAAAAAACATCTAGGAAAAATTTTTAAGAAATGTGTAGGACCCTGTATTAGTAATAGCCTGTGTAGTGTTAGTCACTCAGCAGTGTCTGATTCTTGCGATCCCATGGACTGTAGTCTGCTAAGCTCCTCTGTCCACAGGATTTTCCAGGCAAGACTACTGGAGCAGGTTGTCNATAAAAAACATCTAGGAAAAATTTTTAAGAAATGTGTAGGACCCTGTATTAGTAATAGCCTGTGTAGTGTTAGTCACTCAGCAGTGTCTGATTCTTGCGATCCCATGGACTGTAGTCTGCTAAGCTCCTCTGTCCACAGGATTTTCCAGGCAAGACTACTGGAGCAGGTTGTCATGCCCTCTGCCAAGGGATCTTCCCAACCCAGGGATTGAACCTGTGTCTATTGCTTCTCTTATGTCTCCTGCATTGGCAGGCGGGTCTTTTCAGTTTGGGCACCTGGGGAGCCCTCATAATCTGCAGGCACCATAAAAGAAAAGCACACACTGGATGCCTTAAACAGAAGAAATTTATTTTTTCACAGCTCTAGCAGCTAGACAGAGAAGGCAATGGCACCCCACTCCAGCACTCTTGCCTGGAAAATCCCGCGGACAGAGGAGCCTGGTGGGCTACAGTCCATGGGGTCGCTAAGAGTCAGGCACAACTGAGCGACTTCACTTTCACTTTTCACTTTCACGCACTGAAGAAGGAAATGGCAACCCACTCCAGTATCCTTGCCTGGAGAATCCCAGGGACAGAGGAGCCTAATGGGCTGCAGTCAATGGGGTTCCACAGAGTTNCGCGGACAGAGGAGCCTGGTGGGCTACAGTCCATGGGGTCGCTAAGAGTCAGGCACAACTGAGCGACTTCACTTTCACTTTTCACTTTCACGCACTGAAGAAGGAAATGGCAACCCACTCCAGTATCCTTGCCTGGAGAATCCCAGGGACAGAGGAGCCTAATGGGCTGCAGTCAATGGGGTTCCACAGAGTTGGACACGACCGAAGCGACTTAGCAGCAGCAGCAACAGCTAGAAATCCAAAATCATGGTGTTCTTAGGGTTGGTTTTGGTCAGACTTCTTTTACTGGCTTATTGACAGTCCTCTTCTAACATCGTAGTTCTTGTTTAGTTGCTAAGTCGTATCCTACTCTTTTGGAACCCCATGGACAGGACTGAGCCTGCCAAGCTCCTCTGTCTACATCCTCACAGGAGAGANTTGACAGTCCTCTTCTAACATCGTAGTTCTTGTTTAGTTGCTAAGTCGTATCCTACTCTTTTGGAACCCCATGGACAGGACTGAGCCTGCCAAGCTCCTCTGTCTACATCCTCACAGGAGAGAGAGTTCTGGGTGTCTCTTCCACTTTTTATAAGGATGCTTCCTATTGGATTAAGCCATCCCTCTTAATCCATTTGGCCCCATTTAACCTCTAACCTCCTTATAGACCCTGTCTCCAAATACAAGTGGTTAGGGCTTCAGTATATAAATTTTGAGGAGACGCAGTTTGGTCCATAACATTCTTGCTTTTGGACCCCCAAATTAATGTCCTTTTCATGTGAAGAATACAGTCACCCCGTTCAACATCTCCAGAATTCTTTAGGCCTAGGGGCTTCCCCAGTGACTCAGAGGTAAAGAATCCACCTGCAATGCAGGAGACACAGGAGATGCAGGTTGGATCCTTGGGTTGGGAAGCTTCCCTGGAGGAGGAAATGGAAACCCACTAGAGTTTTCTTGCCTGGGAAATCCCAGGGACAGACGAGCCTGGTGCACTACAGTCCGTGGGATCACAGAGTCAGACGTGACTGAGTGACTAAACCACAAGGACAACATAGTGTGTCTAGGAATTGTGGGGTGTGTTCTGTGAACATTGCCCCTGATCATCTCTGCCATGTAGCCGTCCAGATTCTTGGACAGTTCCTCCCCATAAGGTATGGACAAAGACTGTCACCTTCACTTACGCTACCACAAGTCAAGGAACTACCAGAAGGCAGGACAGGCTTGGAACAGATCCTTCTCTAGAGCCTTCAGTGGGAACAGGGCCAAGCAAACAACTTAGGCTCAGACTTCCAGGCTACATAACCCAGAGACAATACATTTCTGTTGTTGCACTAGAAAAAAAAAAAAAAAAGAATGTCACCTGTCATTTCTTTAAATCAAGAATGTAAAGCCATCAGGCACAGCAGCTACCCAAAACAGTGCAGCCTGAGGGAATTTCAGAAGGGAGAAAAACAAGATACTGGCCATAGGTAGCTGAGATTCAAATCAAATGAATGATTTCAGTGAGCCCAGACTCTTGCATCTTTCCATAGAAGAACAGAGAGCTCAGGTCGGTGCTCTGTGATGACTAGAAAAGTGGGATGAGGATATGGAGGGAGGCTCAAGAGGGAGAGGATATATGAATACATATGGCTGACTCATATTGTTGTGCAGCAGAAATAAACACAATGTTGAAAAGCAATTACACTCCAGTAAAATTTTTTTTAAAGCACTAAAATCATTAAGTTGAAATGTCTATATTTTGCTACTAGCAGTTATCCTTTGATGTTCCACTGCATGGTTTTTTTTCCAGCAAAACTTCCTATGTATTCTGACTTCTCCCTTACCTCTTTGAAACAGACCCTCAGAACTATCTGAGATGCCATGTCCTAGGCCATAGTCCTCACTGTGTGTGTGTGTGTGTGTGTGTGTGTGTGTGTGTGTGTGTTAGTCACTCAGTCATGTCTGACCCTGCGACTCCACCAGGCTCCTCTGCACATGGGATTCTCCGGCAAGAATACTGGAGTGAGTTGCCATTCCCTTCTCCAGGGGATTTTCCTGACCCAGGGATTGAGCCTGGGTCTCCTGCATTGCAAGTGGATTCTTTACCATCTGAGCTACTAGGGAAGCCCAGTCCTCGGTAAGTCTGCTGAATAAAACATAATTCTCAAACTTTAGGTTGTGCAATTCTTTGTTTTTTTTTTTTCAACCGACACCTCTGGAGGACTATTGGAATCCCTCCTCCTTGCCAGAACCCAATATATACACAAAGACAATTCCTATTAACTTACTGTCTTTAAAACAAGACAATCCCCCCCTGCCAAATAACCCTCCCATATTTTATCTATATTGTTTTCACTGTGTTACATTCTGATCAAATATAATTCTCCATATAAGTTAGGGCCAGTGCGTCCTTTTCGATATCAAGTCTCCATGAAAAGACTGCAGAGTNTTTTTTTTTTCAACCGACACCTCTCGAGGACTATTGGAATCCCTCCTCCTTGCCAGAACCCAATATATACACAAAGACAATTTCTATTAACTTATTGTCTTTAAAACAAGACAATCCCCCCCTGCCAAATAACCCTCCCATATTTTATCTGTATTGTTTTCACTGTGTTACATTCTGATCAAATATAATTCTCCATATAAGTTAGGACCAGTGCGTCCTTTTCGATATCAAGTCTCCATGAAAAGACTGCAGGGTTCTGCTTTCTTATGTGTAGGTACAACTGAAATAATTGACCCACATAATGCAGAGATGGTCTTGCCAATAACTTAGCCAGCCTAGAACTAAAATATAAAAGATCTTGCCAATATATGGTCAGTCTGGAGTGAAAACAAACAAACAAAAAAAAGATTAAAAAATTTAAACAACAAGGACCTGTATAGTACAGGGAACAATAGTCAATATCTTGTAATAACCTGTCATGAAAAAGAATCTGCAAAAGAATGAGGTAAAAAGAAAGTGAAAATCACTTTTCTGACACTTTGTGACCCCACGGACTGTAGCTCACCAGACTCCTCTGTCCATGGGATTTTCTAGGCAAGAATACTGGACTGGTTAATCATTCTCTTCTCCAGGGGATCTTCCTGACCCAAGTATTGAAGCCGAGTCTCCCGAATTGCAGGCAGATTCTCTACCCTCTGAGTCACCAGGGAAATTATATGTATATATCTATGTTTATATAACTGAATCACTTATTAATGTGACTTTGTAAATCAACTATACTTATTATAATAATAATAAAGAGACAATGTTCTAATTCCAAAGAGACTCAAAGGCCTTAGTGGTTCAGCATTGCACTTCTTTCCAGCCTCACCTCCCGCCTCCCTCCCAGGCTCTCTATGTGGGTGTGTGTTCAGTTGCTTAATCATGCCTGACTCTTTGTGACCCCATAGACTCCTCTCTCAGGTGAATTCTGTCCATGGGATTCTCCAGGCAAGAATACTGGACGGAAATGAGTTGTCATTTCCATCTCCAGGGGATCATCCCCACCCAGGGATCGAACCCACGTCTCCTACATCCCTGGTGGATTCCTTACTCCTGAGCCACCAGGGAAGCCCTTCCAGGCTCCCTTTTCCAAAGATGCTTTGCTTCCTTATAATATCATACCTTTGTTCATGCTTATTCTCTGCTATGGTACATTCTTTAATTTTTTTGGTTTTTATTTTTATTTTTTTTAAAGAACATTCTCTCTATATCCCCAAGCCAAAAATATAATAAATGGAGATTGGTTAAATAAATCATAGTGTGTCTGTATAGTGGAATAGTAATGGACCTTTCAATTACTAGCATAGTAATATATACCTCATCTTTATTGAGGTATAATTGATATATAAAAATTATATATGTTTCAAGTACACAACTTGATTTAATATATGTGTATATTGTGAAATAATTACCACACTCAAGCTAATGAACACATTCATCATCTCACACAGTAACCATTTTTTTACACAAATACCATTGTCTTCTTTTTTTTTAATCTACTGTAGTGTCTCTTTTTTTTAACTTTAGCTTTTACATATACATGTATCCATTCTCCCCCAAACGCCTCTCTCATCCAGGTTGCCATATGACATTGAGCAGATTTCCCTGTGCTACACAGTAGTAGGTCCTTGTTGGTTATCTACTTTAAACATAGCGGTGTGTACACGTCCATCCCAAAGTTCTAACCATCCCTTCCCTCCTCTTTCCCCTCAACCTCCTGGCAACCATCAGTTTGTTCTCTAAGTCTATGAGCCTCTTTCTGGTTTGGAAGTCCATTTGTGTCATTTCTTTTTAGAGTCCAAGTATAGAGTGTGTCATACGGTATTTCTCCCTCTCTGTCTAACTTACTTTGCTCAGTGTGTCAGTCTCTTGGTCCATGCACATTTCTGCAAATAGCATTGTTTCATTCTTTTCAATGCCATTGTCTCCTTTTAATGGAGGGATTTAACTAAGAACTGCAAACTTTTTTTTTTAACTGGTATAGGTCTTAGGCAATACTGTCTATAACCAAGAATGCTCAGGGACATAGTTCGTTTCTTAATAAATAAAAAGAATTGTACATTGTCACCAGGTGTGGTTTATCCCAGAAATACAAGAATTGTTCTTTTTAAGTCAATTTAAAAAGTGGCTTTTCATCAATACTAGTTTATAGGATTTTCCTTGTGGTCCCGTGGTTAAGACTCTGTGTTCCTGCAGGGGTCACGGGTTTGATCCCTGTTCAGGGAAATAGATCCCACATGCTGCCACTAAGACCTGGTGCAGCCAAATAAATAAATAAATGTTAAAAAAAAAAGTTTATTACTCAATACTATGGTACATTCTTGGCTTTTCTCCATTAGTGAGCTCTTACTTAGTCTTTAAGGCCGAAGTCCAATATTCTTTCTCCTATTAAATATTTAGGCATTCTCCATGTAGACTTACCCTGTCCTCTGAAAGTATATGTTTATCACAGAAGTATAGCAATTATCACATTATATAAAAATTACCTAAATCCCTCTCTCACTATACTGTCAACTCCTTGAGGCGGAGACTGTGTCTGATCATCTCCGCAGCTACAGTAACCACAGAGACTAGGATAGACTTGATTCTCAATAAAAGCTTGTTGAATTAGACACTAGAGAATTCTTTACAATAAATTTGTTTTGGGAATTCATGAGTTAGAGTGTTGGTGCCATTGATAAGCAAACAACTGACACACTAATTAAAATTAATCCCTCTAGGATTTCCCCGGTGGTCCAGTGGTTAAGATTTCACCTCCCAATGCAGGGGGTTATAGGTTTGACCCCTGGTTGGGGAACTAAGATCCCACATGCCTCCTGGCCAAAGAACCACAACATGAAACAAAAGCAATATTGTAACAAATTCAATAAAAGATTTTAAATATGGCCCATATTTTTAAAATAGAAAAATATTGATTTAAAGGATAAAATAAAATTAATCCTGCTCTTCATTAAAGTAAGTAATGGGAAAAAAAATTTTAAGGCATTTTCTTTTCATAGGCTATAGAGATAAATACCCTAGGTTGGCAGGAAGGTTTCCTTATAGGTTACACGGCAGAAGGCTGAGAAGGAAGAATTCATCCTGCTTGATAAACTTTGTCCTTTCATTTCTTCTCAATAGCAGCTGTCACAGGAAGAAGTGGCCTTGTGACATTCAGCAGAAATGTAATGCAATGGCTCTCACTTCCTTGGAAACTGTTAGGGCCTTTGAAGCCTTAATGGCTTTTTGTGCTGCTCTTTATGGCTGGCCCTGGGCCATCACTGGAGGGTATCACCAAGGAGGCAGATATTCTGCCGAGTTGCAGATGACTCACCTGGTAGAACAGTGCCTAGACTTGGAGAAGCCAGGAAGAGGGGAGCTGGGGCTGCCGGGCCCCGGCTGGGGGCTCGGGGTCGTGGGCTGGGCAATGGTCTCCACCCTACTACTCCTGCTGCTCGATGAGTCAAAATTGCCCACAGTGCCGTTGTTCTGGGGGGTCACCGAGTAAGCCGAGGACAACTGGCTGCCGAGATCACTGTCCTTGGGAAACCTCTTGGTGGTTTCGTCCTGGGTTTGGATGCGGGCTGCAGGAAGAGGGAGGGCAAGGGAAAGACACACTCAGGTTGGTGTCACTGCCAGTATCCTGACTTCCCCACAGCTGGATCTTTCCATTGCACTTGCAGATACTCCTATTCAGATATGCTATGCTATGCTAAGTTGCTTCAGTCGTGTCCGACTCTGTGCGACCCCAGAGATGGCAGCCCACCAGGCTCCCCCATCCCTGGGATTCTCCAGGCAAGAACACCAGAATGGGTTGCCATTTCCTTCTCCAATGCATGAAAGTGAAAAGTAAAAGTGAAGTTGCTCAGTCGTGTCCGACCCTCAGCGACCCCATGGACTGCAGCCCACCAGGCTCCTCCATCCATGGGATTCTCCAGGCAAGAGTACTGGAGTGGGGTGCCACTGCCTATCCAGATGGGTGACACTTTATCATTCAAATCATTTCTTCACTGAGAGCTGGAGTTGGAAGGAAGTGTTGTTTAGTGGCTCAGTCATGTCTGACTCTTTGGGACCCCATGGACTCTAGCCTTCCAGGCTCCTCTGTTCATAGGGTTTCCCAGGCAAGAATACAGGAGTGTGTTGCCATTTCCTCCTCCAGGGGATCTTCCTGACCCAAGGATTGAACCATGATTCCTGCATTGGCAGGTGGATTCTTTACCACTGAGCCACCTAGGAAGCCGGAAAGGAGTGTAGGAGGAATCAAATGAACTCCAAGCCTTTTTAACTGCACCATCTAATGGCCCCATTAGCTCTGGGCTCTGGTTGTTTATCTATATAATGGATACAGTGGAGCTTGGATGATAATTATGATGTTTTAGAAACAATTCAGAGAACATTGTGAAAAACAAATGTGACCTTGGGCTGGAAAATGAACATTAGAGGATGATATTGCTATCCTGAGAAAATTTATAGAAATCCTAATTTTTGAAGGCAACTGGAACTAAGCTGAATTACGCTCCATTGGCAAATAATACTTGACAAAGACAGTGGAATTTGGCCACTTGATGTGACGAACCAACTCATTAGAAAAGACCCTGATGTTGGGAAAGATTGATGGCAAGAGGAGAAGGAGGTGGCAGAGGATTAGATGGTTACATAGCATCACTGACTCAATGAATATGAATATAAGCAAGCTCCGGACAATAGTCAAGGNGTAAGAATCTCGCCTGCAATGCAGGAGGCCTGGATTCGGACTCTTGGTTGGGAAGATCCCCTGGAGGAGGGCATGGTGACCCACTCTAATATTCTTACCTGGAGAATCCCATGGACAGAGGAGCATAGTGGGCTGCAGTCCAGGGGGTTGCAGAGTGGGACACGACTTAGTGACTGAACAACACTGAAACAGTGGAATTTTGTAACATAAGCTACAGTCTCTTCCCACAGCAGTTTTTTTGTGTAGGCTTGCTCTCTGAGAAAGTGGTTGGAGCAAACACAACCCTGAGGCCTCAAGACTCTTAGTCAGGCATTTTCCTGAAAGGAAACACATCCTACCCAATTAGTTCTGGATTAAAGCAGACGAAACAGGACTTCCCTGGTGGTCCAGTGGTTAAGACTCTCAGTTCTCAGTGCAGGGGGCCCAGGTTCCATCCCTGGTCAAGGGAACTAAGAGCTTGCATGCCACAACTAAAAGTCCCATGTGCTGAAACTAAGACCTGGGGCAGCCAAATAAAGAAACAAATACATACCAAAGAACCATAGAGTTTAAAAAAAGAAAAAGGAAAAGCAGACAAAAGAACCAGCAAACAGAGCCTTTTGGGTCATTTTCTGCAGAAGAACATGAGCCACGCAATTTTCACCATGTTTGGTGATCCTTCTGGCTCATACCATGACTTGTCAGTGGCTCCAAGTGGCAGATGTGTTTCCTTTGAGCTGTACCTGTCCACTTTCCCCTCCCTTCAGCCCATGATCCTCCTTATATTTTCATTCTTTCTACAGGGATGTTCTTTCCTCCTCCCTGGATAAGCCTAGATGGGAACAAGTGTGTCCAGGAACCGCTGGGCAAGTCAGGAAGAGGTGAGCCCACTGGGCTTGGATTCCTTACTGGGAAATCTGTTTTCATGGGTGGACCTGCCCACCTGACATTGTTCTGCAGGTGGAGGACACAGAGGCCCCCACAGGGTCATGGGGGACATGACCCAAGGGGCAGAGACAGGGGAGGAGGGCACCTTGCAAGGAAGAAATGAGCCACTGAGAGGAAGTACACAGATGTGAACAAGGCCAAGACATTCTTGTGGGCTTCCTCCAGAATCTTGTGCTGCTTTTTCTTGCCTATTTCAATATTTCCTTCTGATTTCAGTCACATTTTGGGATTATTCACAGGCCTAGGTCTGATGTAAAATTATAGATACAGACCAACATTTATATCCTAAGATTATTTTTTAAAGAAGGGTTTAGGTTATAGTTTTTGTTTCATTTTTATTTTATTTATTTTTGACCACATCTTGAGGTAAGTGGGATTAGTTCCCCAAGCAGGGATCAAACCTACACTGCCTGCATTGGGAGCACAGAATCTTAACCACCGGACCACCAGGTATTTGCCTATTCCTAGATTTTTATTGGGTCTAATTAATTATGAAAACTGAACTAGAGTAGGAAGCTTTTTGTGGTTGTTTTTGTTAGTGATGAACCTTAAACTGCTGTTTTTTAAAAAAATTCCCACCAACTGAGACATCAGGAACTCTTGTTTGTACTTACCTTCTACCATTTGGGCAACCTTTTTCCTATCTTCAGATCTTGCCTAAAATATAAATGATAATCATACATTTGTTCTAGATTTAGCAGGAAGGAGTAACAAATACTATTCTTATGGGGACTGGGGAAGGTGCTCGTAGTTGGGCCATCATTGCTCGTAGTTGGGCCATGGCCAAGCTACTACCATCGCCTGAGGACAGCATCTGCTGAGCCTAAGCCTGTGACTTGAATGAATACATGCTGACACCTGAAAGCTGAACTTTAATCCCTGGCAAGTTTCACTTTTAGGGGCAGCTCTTTGATAGATTTTGTTGAGATTCTGCTAAGAACGGTTTGCCTGAGACACAAAAGAGAAATATGGATCCCCCACATGGGAGATGTGTTTTCATAAAAATGCACTTTGCAACTCTGGCTGCATCTCTCTCTCTCTTTCTTTTCTTTCTTTCTCTCTCTGTGTTTTTTTTTTAGTGGCCAAGCCATGCCGCCTGAAGGATCTTAGTTCCCGCATCAGGGATTGAACCGTACCCCCTGCAGTGGAAACCCAGTCTTAAGCACGTGACTGCCAGGGAAGTCCCCAGATACATTTTTTTTATTTGACTTGTTATAAAATGAGTTAATGTTTCTTCACATTAATTGATATTTATGAGAGTTTTAAAAAAAGAAAGGTGGGAGTTTTTCACATAGGGTTCTACGGCTGGGGTNCCTGCAGTGGAAACCCAGTCTTAAGCACGTGACTGCCAGGGAAGTCCCCAGATACATTTTTTTTATTTGACTTGTTATAAAATGAGTTAATGTTTCTTCACATTAATTGATATTTATGAGAGTTTTAAAAAAAGAAAGGTGGGAGTTTTTCACATAGGGTTCTAGGGCTAGGGTGAAGCAAGTGAGATCTCCAGGGGCCGAATTTAAGGAGGAGCTCACTCTTGGGGCTGTGAGAGCACAGGGTCGATGTGACCCACCGAGTCTGTGCCTCTAAATTGGGCACCCTCGTGCCTCGCTTGCCTCCTCCTAGTCCCAGGCCTAGGGGAACACCTGGGATGCGTGCAGAGGAGGAGAAATTGTGGAAAGATTGGTGAGTATTGCTCATTCTCTGACTGTTCTGAGACCTGTGGTTTGAGCCCCAGACAGGAGAGAAGGTACCGTAAGTCCCCTACACGCAAAACTTCAAGTTACGTACTTTCAAAGATGTGAACACGCATCCCATCAACGTCTGGCCTGAGTGACACCTCAGCTTACCCTCCGTCTCCTATTGTTGATGACCCTTCAGCTCCACCATCTCCCACCTCCACTCCCTCCTCCAGTCAATAACTCTTCTTGCCTGTTCACTCGATGAGAGCCCCTGTGTGCCAGCTATTGTACTGTGCTACTGTACTTTTCAGGGTACTGTACTGTAGGATTAAAAATGCTTTCTTTATTTTGTATGTCTGTTATGTACTTTTTATATGGAAAGCATGATAAACCTATGTCAGGACAGTGATATATAGCCAATTATGCTAGGTGGGTACCTATGCTAACTTTTTTGGACTTACAAACAAATTGGACTTACAAATACACTCTCTGAACAGAACTTGTTCGTTATGTAGGGGACTTACTGTAATGACCACTAGAAATNTGATAAACCTATGTCAGGACAGTGATATATAGCCAATTATGCTAGGTGGGTACCTATGCTAACTTTTTTGGACTTACAAACAAATTGGACTTACAAATACACTCTCTGAACAGAACTTGTTCGTTATGTAGGGGACTTACTGTAATGACCACTAGAAATTAAAAGATAGGGAAAAGGTAGGTCTTTGAGTCTAAACAGTGTCTTTGGACTCAGATTCCAACTTGACATGAGACTGGAGAGGAATCCTTTCTCCCCTCCCAGTCCGCAGAGCCAGGAGAAGAGCCTAGTCCATTGTAAGCTCCGTGTGGCCACAGGAGAGGAAGCTGAAACGCTGAGGGCATCAGCAAAGCCTCTGGGATAGGAGGCTCATTCTGACAACAGAGGGCTTGGGCATTCTTGTAACGCTATAGCCCTGAGAGGTCCTGACCGGGGGAGGGAGGGCCAAGAGTCCAAGCATGACCTCACTTGTATTTGCTGGCCAGGGACATCAGTCAGATGGCTGACACACACTCACAGCAGCAGAGGTCCCGCAATACTTGCATTTTGGATCTGCACTCTGAGCTGGTGGTTGCTGAGTTTCAAGGATCTTGCAATGCTCTGCAGGTAATAGATGAGCATGCTAGGGTGAAGAGCACAGGGCGGTGAGTGTCCTTCCTCTCCTTCCTCAGCTTTTCTGGCTGTGTTCCCCACCAGACGTGGGAGACCAGCCAACCCCCGCTCCCACCCCAGCCCGCCCTCTGAGGACAAAAGCTATCAGTGAGTTCTCAGGCTGGAGAGCACCAGGGAGAGGCGGCATTCCTTTTCTCTCTCCTGATTTTCAAAGCCACCTCCGTGGACCTGAAATTCTTCACAGGTGACACAGTAAGGAAGGAGTGAAGATGGGTGAGGCATTTACAGTGCAGCATGCCAGGAATCTTGGATCCACTATTTGATGTTCTTTTCCCTTTAAGCCAAAACAGACATTACTGAGCTGCACTATAAAATTCCATGTTGAGATTAAACCTCTGGAAAGTAAAATAAGGATAATGACACTAAACCCCATGATAATGGCTACCGTGATGGCCCAAATCCTGGTGATGAATCCATCAGGCTCTGCCTCCCTGGTCCCCATGGGATTCAGTGTTCCTGCTCAGATCATCAGGCTCCATAAGGGACTTTTGAATGAACTCACTGAATTTATACTCTTACTGGGAAGCAGTGATTTTCTTGTTGGCCAAACACATAGAAGTCCCCCCAAA
>SJYA01002696.1:85077-171985 GCA_006410615.1 Neotragus moschatus
GCTCTGCCTCCCTGGTCCCCATGGGATTCAGTGTTCCTGCTCAGATCATCAGGCTCCATAAGGGACTTTTGAATGAACTCACTGAATTTATACTCTTACTGGGAAGCAGTGATTTTCTTGTTGGCCAAACACATAGAAGTCCCCCCAAAACTGCAGGAAAGTACTCACAAAAGTAGCAGTACGGCTGGTAGGATGACCACAGGGCTACTGATGTACCCAATCACAGAGCCAAACCACGCAGGAAAGTCCTTCTCAATGGTTTCTGACACGATGTCATAAATTTTCTCTTGTCCACTGTGAAAAAGAAAACCATAATTCCAGATTGTATTGCTTTTGGCAGAAGGATCCTGTGAGCCATTTAAAAAAAAAGGAGAGGGGAGCTAGTTGGCGAGAGTCCAATCCTCAAGTCAGTTTCAAAGCTTAAGTATCTGATGAATGAGGATGATATGTAAGATTCCTAAGATGATGGCATCTGAAGTATTCATTTGATTAACATGTAGGCTTGAAGATGAGGTCAGTAATTACATGGGGGTATGTGTGTGTGTGTGTAACGCATACAAAGACAGACTCTAAATGTTACATAAATGTATCAAAACTGATTTAAATGGGATTTCCCCAGTGGTCCAGTGGTTGACTCCATGCTTCCAATGCAGGGGGCGTGGATTCGATCTCTGGTGGGGGAACTAAGATCCCATATGATGCACAGCCAAAAAATAAAATTAAAAAGAAAACCCAAAAAACCTAATTGAAAGCAAATCCTAGGTGGAGATAACCCNTGGGATTTCCCCAGTGGTCCAGTGGTTGACTCCATGCTTCCAATGCAGGGGGCGTGGATTCGATCTCTGGTGGGGGAACTAAGATCCCATATGATGCACAGCCAAAAAATAAAATTAAAAAGAAAACCCAAAAAACCTAATTGAAAGCAAATCCTAGGTGGAGATAACCCTAGGGACTTCTGTCTTGATGCAGCTAGATAAGTGTAGCATCAAAAGTGACACTGGAGACTTCCCTGGCCGCCCAGTGGTTAAGACTCCATGCTTCCAATGCAGAGAGTGTGGGTTCGATCCCTAGTCAGGGAGTTAGGATCCCACATGCCTCATGGCCAAAAAACCAAAGCATAAACAACAGAAGCAATGTTGTAACAAATTCAATAAAGGCTTTAAAAATGGTCCACATCAAAAATGTCTTTTTTTTTGAAAGTGACATGGACAATCTTTTAGTAAAAGTTTCTTAGTTCTAGAAGGGTAAGACTGACCAGGTAGACTCTTTCCAGCGCTGGAACAATGCCTTTTCCCATTTTGATCTTAAGTGGGCTGTATCTTTTAAAGATGAGCACAAAGATGATCATATTTGAGGGCAGCTGGCCTAGCAAGTGAAGAACACTGGTCATGGATTCTAAAGACGTGAATTTTCAGTTTCTCTCTGCTGTTGACCTGCTTTGTGAGCCAGGAGAGTTCAGTTCAATACAGGAGTCCTTTCCCTTGTGCTGTCAGTAGCTCCAGGCAGAGCCCAATAAACTAAAATAACTTACCCGTGCGTGCATGCTCAGTCATGTCCAACTCTTCTGAGACCCCAGGGACTGTAGCCCTCCAGGCTCCTCTGCCCATGGGGTGCTCATCTATTAATGGTAAGAATACTGTAGTAGGGTGCCATTTCCTACGCCAGAGAATCTTCCCTACCCAGGGATCTGACCCAAGTCTCTTACTATCCTGCACTGGCAGGCACGTTCTTTACCACTAGCGCCACCTGGGAAGCCCTGACTTACCTGAATGGTCCACAATTTAAAGATGGTTTGTACCGGACTATAGCAAAAATGGTTGGCAGCATGCACAGGAAGAGCATAAACAGGAGCATTGCCAAGTAGAAATTGTTGGATCTGCAAAGAAAACAAGTGCCAGGTGTTGAGTTCATTCCCTGGCCAGCTGCCACTGATGTGTAGTATCACCCCACCTCTCCTGCCCCCCAAAACAATAACACAGAAACTGTAGCCCTAACTCTGCAAACAGAAAAATATCCTCCTCCCATTACTGCCAAGGGAAGGGTCTGTTACAGGGTCACAGGCAACTTAGCAAACTAGAAATGGATACTCCAAGGAAATTAGTGATCACCCAGCCCAACCTGCTCATCTACTAAACACTTGCTGAGCACCTGTCCACCTCAAACCAAGAGAAAGGTGACCCCATGGCCAGCACGCAGTAAACCTAATTCATGGAAAAAAATCTTAGAACTTTGGTCCCACCCACCTAAGTCCTTAACTAGTGATATCCTCTCCAGTCCCCAGCCTTGAGCTTGTCCTCTATGTCTGAGGATGGTGCGACTCCTTCATTGTGGTTCTTAACTCTCTCACTTGGTTGTATCTCTCGGCCTTTCATCTGCTCTGCTCCTAGCTGCTCAGGGTGAAAAATAGTCCCTGCCTGATTAAGTCCTGGCCCCTGGGTCCTAAGTTAGTATCTGAAAGCTCGGCCACTCAGGCTTCCGCTGAGGACAGTGCAGGTCTGTTTGGTGTTTTTAGGAAAAGTCCTGAAAAGAGAATGAATGATCTGTCCACCTACAGATTCTCAGACAGTANCGGCCTTTCATCTGCTCTGCTCCTAGCTGCTCAGGGTGAAAAATAGTCCCTGCCTGATTAAGTCCTGGCCGCTGGGTCCTAAGTTAGTATCTGAAAGCTCGGCCACTCAGGCTTCCCCTGAGGACAGTGCAGGTCTGTTTGGTGTTTTTAGGAAAACAGTCCTGAAAAGAGAATGAATGATCTGTCCACCTACAGATTCTCAGACAGCACGCTCTCTCTAATGAAATAAACAGATTAGAAGAGTAAAGAAAATATCAGGCCACTTACAATGTAGTAACTAGGTGAGTGTTAATCTGTGAAGCCTTTCTCTATTTATGTAAACACATTCTTTATGCATGCATACTAAGTCGCTTCAACTGTGTCAGACTCTGTGAAACCCTATGGCCCATAGCCCACCAGGCTCCTCTGTCTATGGGATTTCCCAGGCAAGAATACTGGAGTGGGTTACAGTGCCCTACTCCAGGGGATCTTCCCAACCCAGGGATTGAACCTGTGTCTCTTATGTCTTCTGCATTGGCTGGCAGGTTCTTTACCACTAGCGCCATGCAGGAAGCCCACACATTTTATATAAAATGTATATACACATATAAATATGTATATATATGTGTGTGTGTATATATATATATATATATATAGGAGCTAAGAAAGTTCAGACGGTAAAGACTCTGTCTTCAATGCAGAAGACCTGGGTTCAATCTGAGTTGGGAAGATGCCCTGGAGAAGGGAATGGCAACCCACTCCAGTATTCTTGCCTGGAGAACTCCATGGACAGAGGCGCCTGGCAGGCTACAGTCCATGGGAAGTCGCCATGACTGAGTGACTGACACTAGATGATGGTTAAACTTCAGGAAAAAGTTGTAAAGGAAGTGTCATGAGCTTAAAGAAGAGTCCTGATTCATTCCAAGGTCAGGGTGGAGGGGAGCAGTGGGCACTGGCAATGGCTTCAGGGAGGAAATGCAAATGGAGGGTGAACAAGTTTTTGACAGGCAGAGAGCTGGGGAGACCCCCCTGGATAAGGCAAGTATGGTTGATGTGAGTTCTCTCCACTCACTGACCTGGAGGCCCGGAAGACTTGCTGGTGCGGCGCATTGCAGGTCAGCACGGCCCAGCTGCGCAGGTACATGAGCCCAATGAGTTTGAGGACGTTGAAGGCAGGGAGACATGGGGAGAAGAAGGCTCCCATCCTGAAACCACAACCACAGTTAGCTTCTGTTCTCCTCGGGTCTGCCTTGGTTCTGAGAATTTGAGATGTGTACTCTGTGCTTAAATGACTGAGGAAGCCCCTGGAGATCTGAGATCCAAAACCTCCACCTTTTGGGAGTAAGACTAGTAACTTCTGCAGATGAGCTGAGAGCCTATTTTAAAATAGCCTCTTAAGAAAAAACCAGAAAGGACTTCTCTGGTGGTCCAGTGGTTAAGACTGCAGGCTCCCAATGTAGCGGGCACAGGTTCCATCCCTAGTTGGGAACTAAGATCCCACATGCTGCACAGCATGGCCTAAAAGAAATTCTCTTGACACAGGAATGCTAAGTGTCTTTTGACAGTTAACAAAGGAAAGACTCTCTTCTGGTCAAGATACAAACAGTGGATAACTAGGATTCTGAGTAGGCTCTAGATTTTGCCTATCTATGGTGAGGGCTAGGGCTTCCCTGGTGTCTCCTGCCTGCAATGCAGGAGATGCAGGGTATGTGGGTTCCATCCCTAGGTCGGGAAGATCCCCTGGAAGAGCACATGGCAACCCACTCCAGTATTCTTGCCTGGAGAATCCATGGCAACCCACTCCAGTATTCTTGCCTAGAGAATCCATAGACAGAGGAGCCTGGTTGGGCTACATGGAGTCTCAAAGAGTTGGACATAACTGAAGCGACTAAGCATCTAAGCATGAATGGTGAGGGCTACATTAATCGGTTATTGACTTTCAGTTTCCATCAACATATGGTCAGCTCTGCTACTTTTGTTGCACCTTGGGCTGAGCGTCCTCACACATTTTGGCCCATTTAACCTTCCGCAATCATAGAGGAGGAGTGGGGACTTCTCTGGTGGTCCAGTGGTTAAGAATCTGCCTCCCACTGTAGGGGACACGAGTTCAATCCCTGGTTGGGAAACTAAGATCCCACATGCTAAGTGACAACTAAGCCCTCATGCTGCAATTAGAGAGAAGACCACACATAGCAATGAAGACCCAACACAGTCAAAAATAAACATAAATAAACATATTAATATAAAAATAAAATAAAAGGAGGGGTTAGGATCCAAAGTTGGCGCTGGGAAAATTAGGTACTTTGCCCAAAGACTAATAATAAAAGGGTGACCTATATCAACCAAATTGAGTGCTTTGAGGAATGACAGGCCTGGGATAAAATACCAGGGAAACAGATACAATTACCCTGCAAATAAGTGCCAAATAGGGAATGAAACCCAGGTCTTCTAACTTAAGGCTAATCTGCTTGTACTAGAGGCTCATTCAATACAATACTTGTCAAATTTGGATTTAGCAGCAGAAAGACAAATACAGATACAAGGATAGGTTTGATAAGTAACACTTTAAGAAAAAACTTTTGACTTCTCACATCAGGCAAAAAGATCACTATGTGATGTAAGGCAAGACACTTAGCTTCTCTTTCCTTTAGTTTCTTCATATTAAAATGGAGAAGAAAATACTAATTACCTCATAGGGTCTCTATAAGGATTTAACCAATTATTATAGGTTAAAAAAAAAAAAGCACCCGATATCCAGCAAATGTTAAATAAATGTGATGTATTACTTTAATACTATATTTATGAAAATAGTTTTCAAAATAAGTGGACTATAATAACACAGAATTAATTTTTTTTTTCTTGCAATGATATCTTTAAAAAAAAAAAGTTATTTGGCTGCACCGGGTCTTAGTTGCGACACTCGGGATCTAGTTCTTTGACCAGAGATTGAGTCCGGGCCCCCTGCACTGGGAGCTTGGAGTCATAGCCGCCAGACCATCAGGGAAGTCCCAAGAACACAGAATTTGAATAAAGGAGTATTACTTGATTCTCTGTTTCCCCTGCATTTTACTGTATGGTGAAGAGATTGTGTCTTGTGAATGTATGGAACATTCAGGTACTTATGCCTTCTCTTTGTTTGCGTGTATTTTAACAGAGAGCACTTTAGGGGGTCCAAGAGAGAAAGCCAGAGGTGGAGGAATGATTAGGGAGCTCTCCGCCATGCCCCCAGCGACACACTTGTCCAAGCGGATCAGATGGTCCCTTCCAGCCTTTAGTATCTTTATGAACATGATTGCCATGGCCGGGAGTTGCCCCGGGTGAGCAGCCTTCCCCTGGGATGGGTCTGTCTATCCGGCAGATGGATGGTCGTGCACCTGGGCTTAGTGAAAAGATGAAACAAGAGGACTTGCCTGGTGGCACAGTGGGTAAAAATCCACCTGTCAATGTAGGAGACACAGGTTCAGTCTGGGAAGGTCCTGTGTCCCTGTTCGGCCCAGGAAGATCCCACATGCTTTGGAGCAACTAAGCCCACGCACTGCAACTACTGAATCTGTGCTATGCTCCACAGCAAGAGAAGCCACCACAGTGAAAAGCCCATGTACCTCAATGAAGAGTAGCCCCACTTACTGCAACTAGAGAAAGGCTGCACAAAGCAACCAGGACCCAGTAGGGCCAATAAACAAATAAATATTCTCAAAAAAAAAATGAAAGGAGAGTGGGGAGCTGAGGGCAGGCTCCCAGCTGTGACACGGCTACTGAAGGAAGTCCTCCTGGGGGGTCAGCAGCCACTCCTCCCAGCCTCCCCCCGCCGCCAGCCCTGCCTTCCCCAGCAGTTTATTCTACTGGTTCTTGGTTCTTGTGCAGTTTTGTTTGCTCATTTGTTTTGCAGGGACTGATAGTGGTCTAAAAATGGACTATTTCCTTCATCATTCCTTTCCACAAAATGCTTCAAAAACCATTACTGAAATGACTATTCATATGAAATCCTTCAGTCATAAATTATGTCCTTTTCTAATTCTTATGATTGTGTTTACTATGGTCACACCCCATCCAGTCGAAGTAAATTAAAATCTCAGCCCAGATTAGATGTGAGTACAAGCAGGAAGAAGCTTTGGTACATACCAAATCATTCCTTGGTTGTAGACTAAATGTAACACGTTCTCTGCAATTTTGAATTCCCCGTATTCAGGCTACAAGGGAAAATGAACTTCTGCATTTAAAAACATTCCAAAGTTCTTTGCGTAAACTGGTTCATTATAATGACATGCATAGAATTCTTTGCTCCCATCTTCTGTGTGGCCATCCCAGAAAATAGTGAATGGGAAAAAAAAAAAAAAAAGAAATGGGAACTTAGTTTTGTCCATCCTTTCTCTCGTCCCTCATGTGTTTTCTCTCAGCCATGTCAGTTTCCCAGCCTGGCCATCAGGAAAGTGTGGATCCAGTAGCATCTTACTTACAAACTTGCTCTCCAGGTCCCAGCACCAGTAGTCACTTAAGTACCGAACGAAAAGTCCTCGGAAGAAGTCTATGAGCAGAATGCTGGCCACGGTGAAGAGCATGTCGATGATGGACAGCTTCAGCATCTCCTGAAACACAAGGCATCCTTGCGCACCACCATGCCCAGCCTGCCCCACAGCCACTTTCTCATCAGGATCCTCCCATCTCTGTTCATTTCCGTGACTTGAGCTACTGGGCCCCCTCCAATGGTGGCTTCATTTTTGGCACACAATGGGCACTCAATAAATATTTGTTCATCTGGGGACTTCCCTGGTGGTCCAGTGATATAGACTTCACTTTCCAATGCAGGGAGGCCAGGTTTGATCCTTGGTTGGGGAGCTAAGATCCCACATGCCTCGGGGCCAGAAAACCAAAATGTAGATCAGAACCAATATTGTAAAACATAAAACAAATTCAATAAAGACTAAAAAATTGTGCATGTGTGTGTTCAGTCATGTCCGACTCTTTGCAACCCCATGAACTGTAGCCTGACAGACTCCTCTGTCCATAGAATTTTCCGGGCAGGAATACTGGAGTGGGTTGCCATCTCCTCCAGGGGATTTTCTCAACCCAGGGATGGAACCTGTGTTTTCCACCTTGATAGGCTGATTCCTTACCACTGGGCCACCTGGGAAGCCCAAAAGTGGGAAGACTAAAAAATGGTCCACATCAAAAAAATCTTTTAAAAACATTTGTTCACTTGAATTTTTATGTTTGAGGTCAGCATTACACCAAACCAGGGAAAAAAAAATCTATGATTCGGAGCCATTTAGTAGGAGACCACTTGAGGCATGATTATGGGCTAATACCTAGGGAGTGAGAGTCTCTGTCCAAGACAATAGAGCAAATATGAAAGGCAGATGGGTTCAGAGCACAGAGTTTGGAGCAGATGCCTGCATTTGGGGCATCGCTCTGCTTTTACGTGTGTGCATGCTCACTCATGTTCGACTCTTTGTGACCCCATGGACTACAGCCCACCAGGTTCCTCTGTCCATGGGATTTTCCAGGCAAGAATATTGGAGTGAGTCACCATTTCCTCCCACAGGGGATCTTCCTGATCCAGGGATCAAACCCACATCTCCTGTGTCTCCTGCATTGCAGGAGGATTCTTTACCGCTAAGCCATCAAGGAAGCCCCTTAACTATCTGTCATGTGGGTAAGTTACTTAACCTCTTGTGCTTCGGTTTCCTCATCTCTGGTTCTAAGGATAACAATAAAATTCTAGACTAAGCACTTACAATAGGGCCAAGCACATGGTTAATACTGCAGGAGTCTTTATACTGATTATTATTATTTGTTTCGAGATCCGGGCAATCTTAAACCTCCAATAAACTTATTTTCCTTTTCTATAAAAGAGGCATAATGGCAGTCAGAGAGTTGCTAGAGTCAAGTGATGAAATCGACTCAAAAGGATTTTATAAAGGACAGCAACCTACCTGTCCAACGTAGGTCTCCCAGCATTGGTCTTGTGGACTCTGAGTGGAGACCGTGGTCTTGTTGGCTCCTGAGAAAGGTGAGATGTAAGTTGGAATACTGGCCTCTTCCGAGGCCCATGTGCTGTTTCTCCTGAGCCCTATTCCAGGCCCAAGTGTGGACCATTTCTCTTCTCTAGGGGCTGCCCTGGTGGCAGAGAGGATGGTAGAATCTATCCAGTGACTTGTGCTATTTTGGGGAGTGGCTTCCTGCAGACAGAGGGAAGGAAGAAAAGAGGTTGCTCAGCTACAGTTAGTTCCCAGCATGTGAACAAGTTCAGTTCTGAGATCGTGTTTGTAAGTCCGACAAAGTCAGCCTAGGTACCCAACAAACGCAATCTGCTGTATAGTCCTGTACGGTCATAGGTTTATAATGCTTTTCACACAAATAATACATAAAAAGCAGACCCCTCTAAAATAAAGAAAACATTTTTATTCTTACTGTACAAGACCTTGAAAAGGGCAGCAGTACAGTTACAACTTAGCTAGCACACAGTAGCACGTTCACATCTTGGAAAGTAGGCAACTTGAAGGTTCGTATGTAGGAGACTTACTGTATTTGTAAGTAACAATCTATCATGAACACCAAGGGCATCATTGCAATGCTTGGGAATAATCTCTTTCTGTATCTCTGTTTGTCTCCATCTCTCTGTCTCTCTCTCTCTCCCACTCTCTCTAGCTTGGTTGATAACCACTTGACTAGAAAGGGTCCAGGAGTGAACACGGTAACGGATAGTGTTTATTGGTCACTAGTAAGTGTCAGAAGTGGAGAAGGAAATGGCAACCCACTCCAGTACTCTTGCCTAGAAAATTCCATGGATGGAGGAGGCTGGTGGGTTACAGCCCATGGGGTCACAAAGAGTCGGACACGACTGAAGGACTTTACGAGTAAGTGTCAGAGGCTGTCCTAGGTGATAGCCTGTTCTATTTCTCACTTTCATGAGAGTGTCAGGAAGAATGGTCATTCCTTGTGATAGGTGAGATAGACGTGATAGATGAGGCAAGTGCTCCTTACTAGGAATGGATGTGAAAGATGAGATGCAGCTCAGCTAGACGAAGTAAGGTGCTACTGGTGGCAGGGGGGGACCCAGCCTTTGCAAGCCCTGATGCAGAACCATTCCTCCCCACGGCCTCCGCTGTCTTACAAGCCGCAGGACTTGATGTTAGTCAGGTATGGCTTATATAAACAACCCTGAGAAACCTCCTCTTCCCTGCCTCGCCTCTCCCCCTGCCCTTTGGGATATTCCCACAGGCGGATCAGGTTTAGCCTGAACTCCAAACCTACCCTAGACTGAGAGTGGATCCCCTGGTGGGTATTGGGAGGGGGGCTGCTCTGAACTTTTCTCCGTGGGATGTTTATATTCTCCTGATTTTCTGAGTGGGTCACGTGGCCTGCAGTTCTCCTGGGATCATTTACCAGAGCTGCTGATGGCCTTCCCTGGTGGAATTTCAGGAAAGAGAGTCAGGAAACCCAGATTCTCATTCTACCTCTTATCAGTGACTAGCCATCAATTCTGGCCTCAGTTTCTCTACCTTGGAAATAGGATTAATTTTCCCATCCTTATGTTGAGAAGACCACAACTGAATTGAATTTCCAGCATGAAGATTGGAGTCCAAGTACAAGCAGTAATACTGATAATACTGATGATGGCCCTGTATGTGTGCGTATATGTGTGATGGTGTGCATGTGTGCATATATATATGTATGTCTATGTGTATATGTGCGCATGTGTATATGTATGTCTCTCTGTGTACTTGTGTATATATGTGTACATGTATTTGTGTGTGTATGCATATGTATGTATATATGTATACATGCTGCATGCTAAGTCACTTCAGTAATGTACAACTTTTTGCAACCCCATGGACTGTAGCCCACCAGGATCCTCTCTCCACTGAATTCTCCAGGCAAGAATACTGGAGTGGGTTGCATTTCCTCCTCCAGGGGATCTTCACAACCCAGGGATTCATCGGCACCTCTTCCATCTCTTGCATCAGCAGGCAGGTTCTTTACCACTAGCGCCACCTAGGAAGCCCAATGTGTATGTGTGTGTGTGTGTGTGTGTGTGTGTGTATGCATATATATGCGTGTGTGCGTGTGCGTGCATATGTGTGCACACACGTGTATGTGTATATATGTGTGCACATGTGTATGAGTAAGTGTATGCATGTGCATATATGTGTGTAAATGTGTGTGTGTGTATGTGAGCATGTGCCTGTGTGCTGTGGGGGAGGCAGTGGGCAGCTGGGCAAGTTTCCAGGGCAGAGCACTCACCTTGATGCTCATGCTGTTAACTTTGTCCAGGAGGGCGATGATCAGACTGTAGAGGTTCCCCAGATAGAGTACAAGGACCCTGAAAGCCACAAACCCACCTTGAATGAGCAGACCACCACACAAAATCCATGCTTGTCTGATCCATGCTTCTGCCATGATTCTGGAGTGACTACCACGCTTAGGCTAAGAGAGTGGTTGGTTTTCACCCTTGGTTTCCTTCAGAATCAGATTGTGAAAAAAAAAAAAAAAAGTAGCCGGAACTCATGAGGGGCAAGTCTATTGATGCCTCTGTTTCTCTAGTTTTGAACAGGAACGAGGCCAATCTGTGTACTAGGAATGCAATCATAGTATTGCTTCTCCCTGGTGTGTACCTGTGAGGGAGCTGCTGAAGAATGCTCTTCTCTCTCCTGGGTTGACAGTGGAGGTGCTGAGCGCAGCACAGAGGCAAGGGTTTGAGCCTGGGGGCTGGGATCACCCCTACCCACAGAGCCACCCTGGACGAGGGGTTTCCACATGCCATCTGCTGATCTTTCAAGTGCTGTTTTTCTATCTTTGAAATGACAATTGGACTTCCATTGGACTTCAAGGCTGGCAAACAACAGCCTTTTATTTCTAGAATATCCTACCCTCTTCTATTCCTAGAAATAAAGCTGCAAGAAGCACGGCCACATCCCGTGGATGCTGTATGGTCCATGGTCACTTCCCTACTATGGCCTCAGAATTGAGCCTTCATAGACCTTCAGTCTCTCTTCAGAGACTTCGTAGACCAGCACGATCAAAAAGATGTACTTGGTCCTTTACAGAAAATATTTGCCAACTCCTAAAAGAGAGTCATTCTTCCCAAAGTGATCTGGGGGAAATTTGCTCTGTAGAACGTGATCCAGTGTTACAAGAGGAAATACAATCAAAACACTGGAGGGCCCAGAGGGATGGGAGACAAGCAAGCCAGGTTCTAATAACCCTGCCCTCTGCGACCATCACCCTAACAGAACCTCCCCTAAAGCTGCATGTCTACTGACAAAGAGGCTGCTCCAGGGAGAAGATGGACATTTTTCAGTAAGACAGTGATGAAGCTAATGCTAGCAATGAAATGCGGTTTCATGAAGCCGGCCCCTCTGATCTCCCCTGTCCCCAGTCTGCTGTGGCTCACATCTGCATCTACACCTACTGAACACCCACTGACCATCCTGACACAGTCTCTATGGGTCTGTGCTTTGGGGAATTATGAGTAAAGCATTATGTTCTTCTCACATCTGGAAAGACAGCAAGAGTCTCTCACCTCTTGTGGTCAATCCACTGAGGGACTCAAAATGTGGGCAGAACAGGGCAGCCTTTCCCTCGTCTTCTGGCCCTCTTTCTCTCACATCGGCTTTTTCTGCCGTTTTCCCCTCTGCTCATCCTCTCCCTCCCTCCCTCCCTCCTCCTCTCTTCATCTTGTTCTCATCACCACCCTCTCATCAGTCTCTTCCATCCAGTCCTCCTGGTCCTTCCTCTCCAGCTCCCTCCTCTCTCCCTACCTCCTCCTCCCCCTCCTTCCCGTCATTCAACCCCTGTGCCTAAGAAGCTCCATAGGGCTAGTCCTGAGCTAAGGTTGGCGGGGTGGGGCAAAGCAATCCCTGGCTCCTGAAAGACTGAGTTCCCATGGTGGGTGGCGAGACAGTGGACCATAAGGAAACCTCCCCGAACAGTGGCCGTACCTTGCCAGCTGGAAGCGCAGTGTGGTTCGTGGGTGGTACATCTCCAAGGCGGCAATAAGGTCGAAGGCCGATGGTGCCAGCATGGTGACGAGGGACACCACCACACTCACCTACCAAGAGAAAGCATGTCCCACCAAGCTCCTCCGAGGGCCCCCCACCCCCGAATCTCAGCCTTCATCACCTGACAGTTGATCTCATAACCTAATGTTTGGTAGGGGAGAGGGGTATTCAGAGGATCGTGCAGTTCTCACATGGAAAACCTCCCCCAAATCTTAGCTAATTAGCTGTTTGACAAGGCCACTTTGCCATGGGTTTATTCTTTCCAGTGGTAGCGGTGATAGTTTAGTCACTAAGTCCTGTTCGACTCTGCAACCCCAGGGACTCTAGCCCACTAGGCTCCTCTGTCCGTGGGATTCTTCAGGCAAGAATACTGGAGTAGGTTGCCATTTCCTTCTCCAGGGGATCTTCCCAAGCCAGGGATCCAATCCACGACTCCAGCATTGCAAGCAGATTCTTTACCAACTGAGCCTCTAGGGAAGCCCTATTCTTTCTAGGAACTTTCCTTAAACTGAAGACACTCATACATGCCATTTGGGATTCACTGGTGTTTTGGCCACCTTCTTCAATTACCATCTCATTCTATTTATACTTTCCTTACCTTGGATGGAAGAACAAAATAAGTGTAGCTGTTAAGAACAGACAAGGAAAGTCTGAGAGGTAATAAATATTCTTTCTGCACATGCAATATTTAGAGCATTACTTTTGAATGGCTCTTGTTTCTCTGTATTTATGGCACGTGAAAGCAGAGGCTTAGCTGGTACATGAGAGGTGTGAGCTAAAGAAGAAATAATTTCTGAATTTATCTTTCAAAAATGTATCTACCTATCCACACACAAGCACATATTTCTATAACCCACTTAACTGGCATAAAATACAGAGGTATGAGAAGAGACTGTGTAATGCAGTCTCGGATTCTGAAAAATCATTGTACATTGAGGATGAATGTATTGCCTTCACACTTTGTTTTTGATCATTTTCCCAGAAGTGGTCTGAGAGGTGGCTTTTGTGCTACTTCTGCCATTCAAGTATTTACAGGTAAATCAAGCTTCCAGGACCAGAGTCTTACAATAATTAGTAAGAATTATAAAACTGCTTATAACCTTCCTCTTGGTAATCTTCTCTTTGTGGGAACAGTCACATAAATGGAGGGGAAAGGACTTTTACAGAAATGAGCCATTGGTGTGAGGCTATTTTGGGAAGCATTACTGTGACTTAGAAATACAGAGGGACTTCCCTGGTGGTTCAATAGTTAAGAATACACCTTCCAATGCAGGTGGTGCAGGGGATGCAGGTTCGATCCCTGGTCGGGGAACTAATATCCCACATGCCTCAGGGCAATTAAACCCACATGCTGCAACAAGAGAAGCCTGCACACTGCAGTGAAGACCCAGCACAGGCACAATATAGAAATATGGAAACCGCCTAAGTGTTCAACAATCCCCATGTGGTCAGCTTCAACACATGCAATGGAAGACAATGCAATTGCTAACGCAAATCCTGGTGAAGTCAGTTTCTGGAAGCATGCATATAAAGAAACACAAAGCCAAGAAAGCAAAGCACAGTCAGCAGTGCAACTCCAAGGGAAAGAATGTACAGATCTTGCGGGTGGTTTTGAATCAAAACCTTCCTCATTAAGACCAGGGATATCATTCAGCCAAGCCTGAGTGTTGTCACTCTGGTTCCTAGCCCTTGTGATCCATGCTCTAGAATAAGAGGACTACAGTTTTTCCATGGAGATACTTCCAGTGAATCCCCTTAAGAAACACCACAAGGGGGACTTCCTGGTGGTCCAGTGGCTAAGACTCTGCACTCCCAGTACAGAGGGCATGGGTTTCATCCCTGGTCAGGGAGCTAGATCCCACATGCTGCAACTAAAGACCCTGCATACCGCAACTAAGACCTGGTGCAAATTAGTTAATTCATTAAAAATAAAAAATAAGAAACACTCAGGAAACAGAGGAGGGTCTGCCACTGTGTGTGGGTACCTCGTTCTTCTCCCAGAGTGTCAGCTCCTTCTTGGACTGCGCCAGCTTCTGGGACCGATCCACCACGAAGTAGATCAGATAGATGCTGCCAGCGAGTGAGACAAGCACCAGGATGTTGGCGACGACCCGCAGACAGATGGTCACTGCCCTGCAGGGAGAGGCAGGTATGGGGACAGTACACTGGGCTCCGCACAGGGCACCCAGATGCAGTGGTAAAGAATCTTCCTCACATTTTGACAGAATCAGGAGGATTCAGGGTTTGTGTGTGGGAGAGAAATGAGAACTGGGCTTTCTGCTGATTTGTTTGCTTGTAATAATGAATCACCGAATGAGACATTTTTGAATGGGAACGTGTTCAGGATGGCTGCAGCTTTCACATTTGAAGGAACATCAAAATCACCTGTGAGGTTTGCTCTGCGAGACATGCTAAGAATGTGGAGTCTTGGGTCTCACTCTCAGAGATGTTAATTCTGTCAATCAAGGTGGGCATTGGAGGGATCTACTTTTGCAGCACCTTGCAGGTAATCCTCACGTGGGTGGTGCTGTCTGCCCCCTGAGAACACAGATGGAGTCCCATCCTTTCATTTCATAGCTGAGGAAGCAGTGGCCCCCAAAGAGTCAAGGGCATTTTGGGGTCATAGAAATTAATGACAAAGAGAGGGCCATTTTCTGGCACCCTATGGAGAGTCCATCCCCCCATAACAACTGCTTCCTCTCAGGGGCTGGTGTTTTCTCAACTCCCCAGGTCTCCAGCATCCCCTGGACAGGCTTTCTGCATCGCAGGAACCAACCATGAGCTTAAACCACCAGTGAGGATGGACCTAGAGACTGCCATTCAAAGTGAGGTAAGTCAGACAGAGAAAAACAAACACAGCACAATTATCACCCATATGTGGAATTTAGAAAAATGGTAGAGATGACTTATTTGCAAAGCAGAAAGAGAGACTGATGTAGAGAACAAATGCATAGACCCCAAGGGGGTAGGATGAATTAGGAGGTTGGGATCAACATATAAACACTGCTCTGTATACCAGTCAATCCTAAAGGAAATCAACCCTGAATATTCATTGGAAGGACTGATGCTGAAGCTAAAGCTCCAATACTTTCGACACCTGATTCAAAGAGCCAAATCACTGCAGAGACCCTCATGCTAGGAAAGATTGAGGGCAGAAGGAGAAGGGAATGACAGAGGATAAGATGGTTAGATAGGATCACCAACTCAATGGACATGAATCTGAGCAAACTCCAGAAGATAGTAAAGGACGGGGGAGCCTGACGTGCTACAGACCATTGGGTCACAGAGTCAGAGACGACTGAGCAACGAAACACTCAACAGGCAACTACATCCCGCATGCCGCAGCTAAGACCTGTCATAGCCAAGTAAATAAATAGTAAATATTCTTAGGGAGAAAAATTATAGGGTTCCCACATACCACATTACGAGATGGACAGATTTTAAGAAAAAGAACTGCCTGACATTGTATGAAAATGAGATAGACTCTGGTGATTTTGGTACCAAATTAAAACAGCTTATCAATGACTCTAGTATGGGGAGTTTTTCATACATACAGGTTTTTACTTTTCTTCTTTTCCTGTTCTTCCAGTATAGCCTCCTTTAAAGAAAGACACATACAGTATGGAAAGCTTAGTATTATCATTAATCATAAAATTTTACAAATAGTTTATGAGAGAAATGACTTATCCAGTATTTTTAATCATAAATTCAACACCTAGACTTCATTCCATAAGACTCTATTGATATCAGCACTTTGTATAATAATAGATTTTAAAAGGCAAATGGAGAACGGAAAGAAGAAATGGAGAAGTAAATTACTGAGATCATCAAAATGATCTAAATCATTTTTTTCTCAGAAGCGGCACCATTTAGCTGTAATGCTGTTGTTCAGGAGCTCTGTCTCTGTCTCTTTCTACTATGTTATCTTCTAGGTCAACACTAAGAGCTTGTATCTCCCATATAGATGTATTTATTCATTTACAAGTTATATGCATGCAACATGGAAGTAATCCATTATGCAAATTAACACAGATACACACATGGAAATTTCAGAAGGATGAAAATTTTAAAAAGTTCTAGTGTTTTCCTCCTGTACACCATCGGACTGTTGGGGGCATGTGGGGGACACATCAGGTCACGTGACGTTGGAGACTGTAGCTGCCTTGGTCTGAGCACCATGGGAATGGACCATGCTGACACCCAGCAGAGGGCCAGCGGCTCTTGCTGTAAAGGCTGTGGTCTGCAGAGCCTTGACTCCTGGCAGCCTGGACAGGCTCAACCCAGGGTGAATCACCCAGGGTGAATCCCTAACTCACCCTGATGCTGTTCACGATGGCTGCAGTTTTGCTCTCAGCTGCCTCTGGGTTTCCAATGAGGTAATCCCAAGCACAGAACACCCGCCAGCAGAATGTATAGTTTTCATTGGAAGCACTGGCGAGGCTCGTGCGAGAGTTCTTAGCCATCCTGCATGAGAGGACCAGAGAAAACCATAATTCATAAAAGACACATGCACCCAAATGTTCACTGCAGCACCATTCACAATAGCCAGCACCTGGAAGCAACCTAAACATCCACCAACAGAGGAATAGATGACTATGTGGTGTGTATTAACAATGGAGTAATACTCAACCATAAAAAGAATAATAATGCCATTTGCAGTAACATGGATGCAACTAGAGTTCCTCATACTAAGTGAAGTAGGTCAGATAAAGACAAATATCATATGATATCACTTATATGTGGAATCTTAAAAAACAAAAAGTCTACAAATGAACTTACCTACAAAACCAAAGCAGAGTTAAGATGTATAACATAAAACTTATGGTTACTGGGGGTGGGATAAAGGTGGCGGAGGGATAAACTGGAACACTGGGATTGACACATACGTATTGCTATATATAAAACAGATAATTAATAAGGATCTGCTGCATACCACAGGGAACACTACTCAATACTCTGTAATGGCCTATGTTCCAAGAGTGAACATGTGTATAAGCAAGCTTCCCCCAGGTGGCGCTAGTGGTAAAGAATCCACTTGCCAATGCAGGAGATGCAAGAGATGTGGGTTCAAACTCCGGATAAGAAAGACCCCCTGGAGTAGGAAGTGGCAACCCACTCCAGGATTCTTACCTGGAGAATTCCATGGACAGAGGAGCCTGGTGAGTCAGAGAGTTGGACAGGACTGAGCGACTGAGCACATGAGCGCACATATATAGGTATAACTGATTCACTTTGCTGTACACCTTAAACTCACGATATTGAAAAGTCAACTAAACACTAATTAAAATTTTAATTACTTAAAAATTTAACAGAAAGACTAGAGAGGGTCATGCAAGAACAGTGTCGGGAGCAGGCTTAGCCACTGGGGGCTGCTGCAAGTCCATGCAGAGCAAGGAGCCCCATCTATGTCTGGACAGGCAGAGCCCTGGCTGGGTTCAGCCCCGCTTGTGGCTCGTGTCCTCAACCACCTGCTCTGAACAGTGTGAAAATAGCACATTCTTGGGTGAGTCCATTGCATAAGCTCTCCCATCACTGGTGATCAGAAGGTTCCTGTAGGTGTGTGCACTCACTGCATGTGTGCATCTGTAATTGTGAAACAAAACTTTGAACTAAATCAGTTCTCCTTGGAGCCCCTGCCCAATGAAGCAACTACCCCACCAAGTGGGAGCCTGTCAGATACCTCTTACACAGGACTTTGCATTAGATGTAAGGCAGGAGTCACGATTCTGTCCTCAGGAGAAAGTCCTCCTGTTCTTCAGGCCAGCAGTCCCCAACTCCTGGGCCATGCGCCAGTACTGGTCCATGGCCTGTTAGGAACTGGGCGGTGCAGGGCAGCAAACGAAGCTTCATCTATACTTCAGCCACTCCCCATCCCGCTCTCATTACCCCCAGATGGGACCATCTAGTTTCAGGAAAACAAGCTCAGGGCTCCCAGAGTGTGCATTATGGCGAGGTATATAATTATTTCATATCACAATGTAATAATAATAGAAATAAAATGCACAATAAATGTAATGTGCTTGAATTATCCCCAAACCATCCCCTATCCTGTCCATGGAAAAATGGTCTTCCATGAAACTGGTCCCCAGTGCCAAAAAAGCCTGCTGCTCTAGAACTTCTCTCCTCTGAGAAGCTTTTCCCTTTCTGTCTATCCATGTTTCCTGCTCCAGAGTTGACAGCAATTTGTCTCTTAAACTCTAACATCCAGCAAAGGGTTCATGTTGTAGGTGGGATCTTGAGGCCCCCCAGAGGCCAAGCTGGAAAGCTTCCTGTGAACTTTCGGTCCTCAAGTCACTCTGGATCTCCCTGTATGTGAGTATGTATGCTCACTCAGTTGTGTTTGACTCTCTGCAGCCTCATGGACTATAGCCCACTAGGTTCCTCTGTCCATGGAATTTATTCCAGTATTGGAGTGGGCTGGAGTGGGCTTCCATTTCCTTCTCCAGCGGATCTTCCCAACCCAGAGATGGAACACACGTCTCTTGCTTCTTTTGCTGGCAGGCAGATTCTTTACCACTAGCACCACCTGCTGTTTTTGTTGTTTTATAATAATTTAATTATAACCATAATTATAAATATAACCTTACCTATCAATAAACATATTTCAACAATATTCTTATTGGCTGATTTTTATCATGTTCCTGTTTTTCTTTAACTTTTTATTTCTTATTCTTATTTCTTATTTCTTCTTTATTTCTTTTTATTTCTTTCTTTTGGACTGCAAGGAGATCAAACCAGTCAATCCTAAAGGAAATCAGTCCTGAATATTCACTGGAAGGACTGATGCTAAAGCTGAAACTCTAATACTTTGGCCACCTGACGCAAAGAACTGAGTCATCGGAAAAGACCCTGATGCTAGGAAAGATTGAGGGCAGGAGGAGAAGGGGACAACAGAGGATGAGATGGTTGGAGGGCATCACTGACTTGATGAATATGAGTTTGAGCAAGCTCTGGGAGTTGGTGCTGGACAGAAAGCCTGGTGTGGTACAGTCCATGGGGTTGGAAAGAGTTGGACATTAACTGAACCAATAGCAGATTAACAATGTTGTGATAGTTTCAGGTGCAGAGTGAAAGGACTCAATCATACATATACATGTACCCATTTTTGTGTGAACTCTTAAGGTCTTCAGTCACTGTGCACCTCCCTAGGTTTTGTCTGCTTGATGATAATGATGATGATGACTGTTTTATCTTTTTTTATCCTAATCCCTTCTGCCTGAACTTTGCTATGATGACGCAAGGGGCAGAGTGATGAAGACAAGCTGGTGTGTACACAGGATCAGAGCTTCCCTGGTGGCACTAGTGATAAAGAATCCGCATGCCAACGCAGGAGGCACAGGTTTAATCCTTGGATTGAAAGATGCCCTGGAGGAGGGAACGGCAACCCTCTCCATTCATGCCTGGAAAATTACATGGACAGAGTAACCTGGTGGACTACAGGTCATACAGTTGTTGCAGAGTCAGATAGGACTGAGCAAGGATGCCACGCCTAATCTGTAACATGGGCAGAGGTATGCCCTGAATTTACAGGGTTAGTGACAAGATGAAATGAGACCATTCACAGCATTTTGGCATGGCTTTTGAGGAACTGAACAGACATACTTTTTTAAGAGGATGATGAAGCTGTAAGCAAAGACCGCCATCCCCACCAGGAAATAGGCCAAGGGCAGCCGGTAGCCAGCTCTCCCGATCCGTCTCTCCTTGCCGTAGTAGCCATAGAAGAGGACCGAGTACTGGAGGTAACCCTGCAGAAAGAGCACTCGGTGTCATTTCTGACTCCCAGGTTCTAGAACACTCACAACCCCCTCCCGCCTTGAGACAAGAGCGTGGCTGGGCCTGAAACTCACCCCCAGGGACCAGACGGTGTCCAGATCTTGGGCAGATGCAATGTGCTCCTTGGGGATGGTCTTGCTGGCTGTGCTTCCAAACGGTCGGCCTGCAATGAGCTGGTGACAGAGGAGAGGCGATCATGCACCTCTGGGTGGGAAGGGACCGGAAGAAAAGGGGCCACTGATCTCCATGCACCTGTGAAGATGCTGCACCTACAAGACTCTTAGGAAGTGGATTCTGCCTGAGACTTGTCTATGAGGAGTTCATCATGAGTGGCCAAACTTTCATTTGCCTGACTGGGGCCAGTCTGAGTGCACTCTCTAGGCTGGACATGGCTTCTAAGGAAGGATACTTGAAGCCACTGTGTTTCTATAATGCCATAGGAAGTGGTCCCATTTGCTTTGCAAAGATAAAGTTTAGTTGAGAAATGGATTTTACTTTAACACAATGTCTGCACACTGGCCATAAGCCAAATCCAGCCTAACACTTCCTTTTGTGTGGCCCAAGAGCTAAGGAAGGTTTGAGTGGTGGTGGTTTAGTGGCTAGGTTATATCCAATTTTTTGTGACCCCATGGACTATAGACTCCCCAGGCTCCTTTTCCTGTGGGATTTCCCAGGCAAGAATGCTGGAGTAGGTTGCCATTTTCTTCTCTGGAGGATCTTCCCAACCCAGGGATCAACCCCATAGTTACTGCTTGACAGTTGGATTCTTTACCACTGAACTACTTGGGGAGACCATTGCACATTTTTAAATGGTTCCAACCAAAAAATCCAAAATTGCTTCCCAGGTGACTCAGATGGTAAAGAATCTGTCTGCTATACAGGAGACCTGGGTTCAGTCCCTGGGTCGGGAAGATCCCCTGGAGAAGGGAATGGTTTCTCACTCCAGTATTCTTGCCTGGAGAATCCCATGGACAGAGGAGTCTGGGGGCTACAATCCATGGGGTTGCAAAGAGTCAGACACAACTGAGTGACTCAGCATTCATAAATAAAATTTTATCAGAATGCAGCCATGCTTACTAGTGATCTAGGGCTTATTAGTCACTTTTGTATGATGTAGCAGATTTAAGAAGCCCACAAAGACTGAAATATTTACTATCTGGCCCTTTACTGAAAAAAGTTCACCAAGCCCTGTTTGGACACAGAGGTTATCCTTCCCACGAGGATAATAAGGGTGCCTGTCTTATGCTACAGCTCTAAACATCTCTTCTTTATAACGAATGGCACTTTAAACTCTCCTGATATAGTTCTTACCTCTGGAAGAACAATAAAAGCACCTGTCATAATCGTGAGCACAATATTGATCCCAAATAACCATCTCAAGAATATGAAATAAGAGGCAACACCAGATCCAAAATGACCTAAAGAAAGACAAGGTAAGGAGCACAGTTTAAAGAAAATCCTCCCAGTGCAAGAAGGTCTCTGTAAAGCAACACTGATTTTTTTTTTTTTTCTTATATCAGCAGGACATAGACTAAGAATGCCATAATGTTCCTGTCAGGGTGTTGACCCACGATGATCATTCGGAAGGATTAACACATTCCTTAATATCTACCAGTTACACACATGCATCCTTAATCCCTAATGTCATACTTTCCCTCATGTCATATGGATCTAAAATGCTTTTTATCAGATTTACATTTCACCTATGTTCAGAAATATCAGCCTCTTTTGAGGATTTAAAAGATTTCTTTTGCATTTTGCATAGTTTGGAAAATTCCAAGGATATTGTAAGGATTCTTGTGTCTTAATTTCAAAAGAAATAACAGTGTGTTAGATGTTAGCATTAGGGGAAAGTGGTCAAAGGGGTTATAAGCATTCTCCTTGCCACTTTTCCCTACATCTAAACTTATTCTGAAATTAAAAGGGTGTTTAAAAACAAATTTCTGGGACTTCCCTGATGGTCTAGTGATTAAGACTTCCTGCTTCCACTGCAGGTGGCCCAGTGGAAGGTGGAAGGTGGCACGTGGACCACTCCCTGGTCCTGGAACTGAGATTCCCACATGCCTCACAGCATGGCCAAAAAAATGACTAAAAGTAAATTTCTATTGAGAAAACAAGGGAGCTTAGAGGAAGTTGGATGGGGATTTAGGTGACACTTCTGATGACTTTCTGGAGCAGGTGGACTGGTATCATACATTGGAAAAGTAGCATCTTGAAATTTCAAATCTAGCTTATGTTTCATAATAAGTAGTAAAACACAAAACATCACAAAGAAAGCCAAAAAAAGTCACCTACTCCAAGGCTACTAAATTAAAATCACTACTAGAATTACTTTCTAGTAAATTTTTAGGGGAACCATCCATTGTCATCCTATGTGTGTATTTTTTCATATAAAACTGTCATGTCTCTACACATCTAGGGTTAACAATCTATTATGAGCATCTTCTCATACGAAATATTTCCCTATAAAATGAATTTTACTGTTCCATCCAATGAATGTTACATAATTTATTTAACTTAAACCTCACTCCCTGACTCTTTGGAAGTGTCTGACTTTTCACTAGGTAGAGTATTTGCTAGCATAAATGATTCTGCAGAAATCAGTTTCTAAGGCCAGATTTCCTAGAAGCAGATCCTGAGAAAGGGTTGAGCTAACATGATATATATCCCAAAGAAAGGCAATGCCAAAGAATGTTGAAACTACGGCACAATTTCACTCATCTCACATGCTAGCAAAGTAATGCTCAAAATTATCCAACCCAGGCTTCAAAAGTACATGAACCGTGAACTTCCAGATATTCAAGCTGGATTTAGAAAAGGCAGAGGAACCAAAGATCAAATTGCCAACATCTGTTGGATAATCGAAAAAGCAAGAGAGTTCCAGAAAAACATCTACTTCTGCTTTATTGACTGTGCCAAAGCCTTTGACTGTGTGGATCACAACAAACTGTGGAAAATTCTGAAAGAGATGGAAATACCAGACCACCTGACCTGACTCCTGAGAAACCATATGCAGGTCAGGAAGCAACAGTTAGAACTGGACATAAAACAACAGATTGGCTCCAAATCAGGAAAGGAGTACATCAAGGCTGTATATTTTCACCCTGCTTATTTAACTTATATGTAGAGTTTAATATGTGAAGTGCTGGGCTGGATGAAGCACAAACTGGAGTCAAGATAACTGGGGGAAATATCAATAACCTCAGATATGCAGATGACACCACCTTTATGGCAGAAAGAGAAGAAATAAAGAGCCTCTTGACAAAACCAAAAGAGGAGGGTGAAAAGTTGGCTTAAAACTCAGCATTTGGAAAACTAAGATAATGGCATCTGGTTCCATCACTTCATGGCAAATAGATGGGGAAACAGTAAGAGATTTTTTTTTTTTAATCCCAAATCACTGAAGATGGTGACTGCTGCCATGAAATTAAAAGACGCTTGCTCCTTGGAAGAAAAGCTATGACCAACCTAGACAGCATATTAAAAAGCAGAGATATTACTTTACCAACAAAGGTCCGTCTACTCAAGGCTATGATTTTTCCAGTGGTCATGTATGGATGTGAGAGTTGAACTATAAAGAAAGCTGACTGCTGAAGAGTTGATGTTTTGAACTATAGTGTTGGAGAAGACTCTTGAGAGTCCCTCGGACTGCAAAGAGATCCAACAGTCCATCCTAAAGGAGATCAGTCCTGAATGTTCATTGGAAAGACTGATGCTAAAGCTGAAACTCCAATACTTTGGCCACCTGATGGGAAGAACTGGCTCATTGGAAAAGACCCTGATGCTGGGAAAGATTGAAGGCAGAAGGAGGAGGGGACGACAGGATGAGATGGTGGGATGGCATCACCAGCTTGATGGACATGCGTTTGAGCAAGCTCTAGNATACTTTGGCCACCTGATGGGAAGAACTGGCTCATTGGAAAAGACCCTGATGCTGGGAAAGATTGAAGGCAGAAGGAGGAGGGGACGACAGGATGAGATGGTGGGATGGCATCACCAGCTTGATGGACATGCGTTTGAGCAAGCTCTAGGAGTTGGTGATGGACAGGGAAGCCTGGCATGCTGCAGTTCATGGGGTGGCGAAGAGTCGGACATGACTGATCGACTGAACTGAACTGAACATGATATATTGAGGAAGCAATCTCAGGAGAAAGTGGGTCAGGGGGTCAGGGGAGGTCAGGGGATAGAGCTGAGCAAAGATGTGGTCTCAGCTTGAGCCTGGCTTAGCCTAATCCCATGAGGAGCTCTGGAGGGCAAGTTGCATCATAGTGTTGGTTCCACTCTGAACAAGAAGCTAGACTTGAATACCCCTTAGTCATCGCCTGTAGGCTGTCCAGTGGGGCAGGGGGAGCAGGTGATGTCTGCCCAACATCTGGAACAATGTAGGCCAAGACTAATCCTCGAGGGAAGGGAGCGGCCAGAAGTCATAGTAGCCAGCACTCAGAACAGCTGAAAAAGGGTGGACCAGACAAGTAAAGGGATCTGGGCAAGGAATCAAGGGTGTTTGATTTTGTTGTGGCTGCTGTTTTCTCTGGTTGTTAGGGAATGGAAGGATTCTATCAAACAGTATAAACATTTTGAAGATGTTTGGTTCAAATTACCACTTTCCCCTAGAAATAGCATCCCAATTGACATTTCTGCCACTGATATGAAAGGGATTCAGTTCAGTTCACTTCAGTCGCTCAGTCATGTCCGACTCTTTGCGACCCCATGAATCGCAGCACACCAGGCCTCCTTGTCCACCACCACCTCCGGGGTTCACCCAAACTCATGTCCATTGAGTCGGTGATGCCATCCAGCCATCTCATCCTCTGTCNACAGTACATGAACCATGAACTTCCAGATGTTCAAGCTGGATTTAGAAAAGGCGGAGGAACAAGAAATCAAATTGCCAACATCCGTTGGATCATCAGAAAAAGCAAGACAGTTCTAGAAAAACATCTACTTCTGCTTTACTGATTATGCTAAAGCCTGTGACTGGATCACAACAAACTGGAAAATTCTTCAAGTGATGGGAGTACCAGATCACCTGACCTGACTCCTGAGAAATCTGTATGCAGGTCAAGAAGAAACAGTTAGAAACGGACATGGAAAAATAGACTGGTTCCAAATAGGGAAAGGAATAAGTCAAGGCTGCATATTGTCACCCTTCTTATTTAACTTATATGCAGAGTACATCATGAGAAATGCTGGACTGTATGAAGCACAAGCTGGAATCAAGATTACCAGGAGAAATATCAATAACCTTAGATATGCAGATGACACCAGCCTTATGACAGAAAGAGAAGAAGAACTAAAGAGCCTCTTGATGAAAGTGAAAGAGGAGAGTGAAAAAGTTGGCTTCAAACTCAACATTCAGAAAAGATCACAGCATCCGGTCCCATCACTTCACGGCAAATAGATGGGGAAACAATGAAAACAGTGAGAGACTTTATTTTCCTGGGCTCCAAAATCACTGTAGTTGGTGACTGCATCCATGAAATTAAAAGATGCTTGCTCCTTGGAAGAAAAGCTATGACCAAACTAGACAGCGTATTAAAAAGCAGAGACGTTACTTTACTGACAAAGGTCCATTGAGTCAAAACTATGGTTTTTCCAGTCGTCATGTATGGATGTGAAAGTTCGACTATAAAGAAAGCTGAGCACCAAAGAATTGATGCTTTTGAACTGTGGTGTTGAAAAGACTCTTGAGAGTCTTTTGGACCACAAGGAGATCCACCCAGTCCATTCTAAAGGAGATTAGTCCTGAATGTTCATTGGAAGGACTGATGTTGAAGCTGAAACTCCAATATTTTGGCCACCTGATGCGAAAAACTGACTCGCTGGAAAAGACCCTGATGCTGGGAAAGATTGAAGGCAGGAGGAGAAGGGGGCAACAGAGGATGAGATGGTTGGATGGCATCACCGACTTGACAGACATGAGTTTGAGTAAGCTCCAGGAGTTGGTGATGGACAGGGAAGCCTGGCTTGCTGCAGTCCGTGGGGTGGCAAAGAGTCGAACACTACTGAGCCTCTGAACTGACCTAATTGAGCTTTAAAGTGAAAGATCTAGGTTATTCTTTAAAACAGTCGAATCAATTGTTCTAGCATCCATTATGGCTCTATGCTACGTTTCAATTCCTGTAGTTTTTATTATGTATTTCATTTAACGTTTTGGTTATACAAGTTCATTTGAGTTTTTTCTTTTAAAAAAGTTTTCAATTAATTGTTTTTTCCATATGAGCAATACACAAAATACACTGTATTGTAATTTTATTGAAACTGCATTAAAACCTACGAATTGATATTGAGAAAATCAACACCTCCCAAATATTAAATCATTCTATGTCTCTTCACAAAACGCTTTAACTATCTCATGATCAATGTTTCGTTTTATTTCAGACTTCTGGTTATTCCTTCCTCTGTGTTGCATTTTTGTGTTTGTACTGTGTGTGTTTTTATTCTTTTAAACATTTATTTATCTGTGCTGTGCAGCATTTGGGATCTTAGTTCCCCGAGCAGGGATCAAGCCCATGACCCCTGTGTTGAGAGTGTTCAATTCTTAACCGTTGAACCACCAGGGAAGTCCCCCTGTGTGTGTGTGTTTTCAAATGTTACTATGATTGATTTAATTGCGGGAGGGGGGTGTATTTTTCTAAATGAGTACAGTCACCTCTCTCAAAATGCTAATCTTCGCATTTTGTTTTTTAATCGCCCATGTTATCCTTTTATGCATCTAACAGTTTTCCCCCTCTATCATTTCTGGGTTTATATTGAGTCTAAGGCATGAACTGACAGAGCCCCGATGGAATGTGGGGCTGTATTTATCCTGGGAGGTGGTTGAGACAGACAAACATTGTGTGTCCCACCGCCATAGACACCTGGGCAGCCTCAGTCAGCACTGTGTGTACAAGGGCCCTGACTGCCCAGTGTAGGAACCAGTTCGCCCCAGACCCATCTCGACCTCACTGCCGGCTGGCCACCACCTCCCCCCCTACTCCTCCAAGTGCCAGCACTTACTTTCGATTTTCTTTATCCTCATTTCCCAAGGGATGAAGATGACCACGAAGTTACAGGCCAGACGAGCAAACTTCCGCCACAGCTAGAGAGGAGGGAGCAGGATTAGAGGACTTGACATTCATGAGAGTGGCAGTGATTGTGTGGAGCCCAGGTCCTACGTCGGGGTGAGGCTCCCAGCGGGCACGCTCAGTCACTCAGTCGTGTCCGACTTTTCAAGCCCGTGATCTGTAGCCACCAGGATCCTCTGTCCATGAGATTCTCCAGGCAAGAATACTGGAGTGGGTTGCCATTCCCTTTTCCAGGGGATCATCCCAGCCCAGGAATCAAACCCAGGTCTCCATCATTGCAGGCAGACTTTGTACCGTCTGAGCCACCAGGGAAGCCGTTTAAGAGCAAAGTGAACACAAAATTAAGCAAAACCAAGGAAGATATGGGTCCTAATTTCAGGCCTGGGTTACTGAGATTTGGTAAGGCTTCTCAGATCATCGAGAGCAGATGTGTACTAACAACATGTATTATAGCTTATGAACAATCTGTACATCCAGAGTGTGTACTGATCACCTACATTATGTTTCCAGTACCTCGGATACAAATCATGAGCAAGACATGTGAGGTATGAGCTGGTGTGGAGTTCGCATCTGGGTAGAAGGGAGGAAACAATGAAGAATTCAACTCATTAGAACTGGGGGATAGCTTTTTGAAACAAAAGGTCAAGGAAGGTCTATCTGGGGAGGTCATACATGAGCTGAAATGTGAATGAAAATTAATCAATAGTTCCAAAAATAATTAGTCCTTAGTGGAGGTATCTAGAAAGGGAGAATAGCCAGGAGAAGCCTGTGGGTTAGCATGACGTGTGCATTTTACAGGAAAGAATAAGAAGAAAGGAATGAGATGAGGTCAAAAAGGAGGAAATGGCTGATCTGGTGGGTCAGAGGAAGGAGTCTGGATTTAATTATAAATGCAAGGTATATACAATGTACATTAATGTATGTAAGATGGAATATCACTTAGCCATAAAAGGAACAAAATTGGGTTATTTGGAGAGATGTGGATGGACCTAAAGTCTGTCATATGGAGTGAAGTAAGTCAGAAAGAAAGTACATCAAGGCTGTATTTTGTCACCCTGCTTAATTAACTTCCATGCAGAGTACACCAAGAGAAACGCTGGGCTAGAAGAAGCACAAGCTGCAATCAAGATTACCACGAGAAATATCAATAACCTCTACGCAGATGACACCACCCTTATGGCAGAAAGCAAAGAACTAAAGAGCCTCTTGATGAAAGTGAAAGAGGAGAGTGAAAAAGTTGGCTTCAAACTCAACATTCAGAAAACTAAGATCATGGCATACAGTCCCATCACTTCATGGCAAATAGATGGGGAAACAGCANTATGCAGATGACAACACCCTTATGGCAGAAAGCAAAGAACTAAAGAGCCTCTTGATGAAAGTGAAAGAGGAGAGTGAAAAAGTTGGCTTCAAACTCAACATTCAGAAAACTAAGATCATGGCATACAGTCCCATCACTTCATGGCAAATAGATGGGGAAACAGCATAAACAGTGAGAGATTTTATTTTCCTGGGTTCCAAAATCACTGCAGATGGTGACTGGAGCCATGAAATTAAAAGATGCTTGCTCTTTGGAAGAAAAGTTATGACCAACCTAGACAGTATATTAAAAAGCAGACATTACTTTTCCAACAAACATCTGCCTACTCAAAGCTATGGTTTTTCCAGTGGTCATGTATGGATGTGAGAGTTGTAGTATAAAGAAAACTGAGCACCAAAGAATTGATGCTTTTGAACTGTGGTATTGGAGAAAACTCTTGAGAGTCCCTTGGACTACAAGGAGATCCAACCAGTCAATCCTAAAGGAAATCAGTTCTGAATAGTCATTGGAAGGACTGATGTTGAAGCTGAAACTCCAATACTTTGGCCACCTGATGTGAAGAACTGACTCATTGGAAAAGACACTGATGCTGGGAAAGATTGAAGGCAAGAGTAGAAGGGGAGGACAGAGGATGGGATGGTTGGATGGCATCACTGACTTAATGGACATGAGTTTGAGCAAGCTCTGGGAGTTGGTGATGGACAGGGAGGCCTGGTGTGCTGCAGTCCATGGGGTCACAAAGAGTCAGACACAACTAAGCAACTGAACTGAAGTCAGAAAGAGAAAAGCAAATATATACTAATGCATATGTATGGAATTTATAAAAATGGTAGAGATGAACCTATTTCCCAGCAGAAATATAGACATACTTGTAGAGAAGGGACATGTGTACATGGTGGGGGGAGATGGGTGGGACAAACTGGGAGACTGGGGTTGATGTATATATTACCATGCATAAAATAGCTAGTGAGAAGACGTTGTATAGCACAGGGGGTTCAACCTGGTGCTCTGTGATGACACAAGAGGAGGGATGAGGGTGAGTGGGAGGGGATATATGTATATATGTATATATATATAGTTGATTCACTTTGTTGTAGAGCAGAAACGAACACAACACTGTAAAGCAATTATATTCTAATAAAAAAGACACAATCATTGATCACTATCATATGAGATATAAGAGTGATTAAAGTCAACCCTGAAAAAAAAGGGGTAGAGAAATGATGTTATGAACGAGGAGGGGAAGAACCGAAGTGTCAGAATGAAAAAATCTGCTGTCTTCATAGTGGATGGTAAATGCTTTTGGAAAATAATTGATTAATATTTATCAAGAACCAAAAAACGTGGATCATCCTTTTTTCTACAGAGGTCATAGTTTTGACATGTATCCTAGAAAAAGACTTTTAAAAGACTGGAAAAGCCATCTGTACAAAGCCAATCTTTGCAGGTCTGTTAACACTAATGAAAAATTAGAAGCTATTTAAATATCACCAGCAGGCAAGTAACTAATTAAATTAACATACATCTTCCTGATGGAACATTACAGAGTCATAGAAAACAATAAGTATAAAAACATGGTGAAAAATAAAATAGCAACATGGAGAAAAATCCTTGTTACGGTGTTAAATGAAAAAAAAGAAAGCAAGACAAAAATACTTGTATACTATTATTACTCTGGGGCTTCCCTGGTGGCTCAGATGGTAAAGAATTCACCTGCCAATGCAGGAACCGTGGGTTCAGTCCCTGGGTTGGGAAGATCCCCTGGAGAAGGAAATGGCAACCCACTCTAATATTCTTGCCTGGGAAATTCCATGGACAGAGGAGCCTGGTGGCTACAGTCCATGGGGTTGCAAAGAGTTGGACACGAGTTAGTGACTAAACAATAACAACATAATTAGTCTGAAAATTATATATCCAATGACTGAAATGTGAAGTTTAAAGAAAGATACTAGCAAAACAGTAAAAGTTACTCTTATCTACTTCATCCCCTGCCAAAAGATACTATGGAAAGTAGAGGATTACAGTGGCAAAAATAATTTTTTCATCATTTTTGAAGTATTTATGAAAATTATTGGAATGTCTTTATTAATAGATACTTTCATGTATACTAAAGTTCAACTGTAAGTAACTGGATGGGAAAAGTAACAAGCAATAATCTAGCACTGTATTACTAAATGAGCGTTGGAATATACCTGCAACTTTCTCATTAGATGAAATACAGTGAAGAAAACCCACACACATAAGTGGGCTTCACTTGGGAAAGAGGCCAGATCATTCTCCCAAGGGAAGATCTCCTTTTTCTGATGAGTTGGGCTTCCTTGGGGGAGCACAATTTGTTAAGTGACGTCATTGGGACTTCAAATGCAAGTTTTGGGAAACTCGGACCTTCCAGCTCACCATACTGTTCAACAACTATTAATGAGGGACGTTTATAACCCATGTAGTACAGCAAGTGCAAGGTTAATTCAACTGCCTGGGCTAGGGGACCAGAGGAAATGTGGGCACCTGCATGTGTATGCTCTTTACCTCTGCACCGGCCGCTTGGTAGCCTCGAGTCCTGGTCAACCGCCCTTCAAACTTCAGCACAATATCCTTTGCTCGCCTGAGAAAGGAAAAAAAACACGGTGGTGAACACAAGCTTATCACCCTGGTAATCTCGGCAGCACAGGTGAATGTGCAGTAGGAGTAGATAGCCAAACAGTGGAGAAGACATGCGCTCACACAAATCTCACACCTTCTAACTTTTGATAACCAGTGGTTGTTCAGTCTCCAAGTTGCGTCTGACTCTTCGAGACCCCAAGGACTGCAGCATGCCAGGCTCCCCTGTAGTCCACTATCTCCCGGAGTTCACTCAAACTCAGGTCCATTGAGTCAGTGATGCCATCCAACCGTCTCATCCTCTGCCACCCCCTTTCCCTCCTGCCCTCAATCTTTCCAGTCAATCCTAGATCAAACTAGTCAATCCTAAAAGAAATAAACCTGAATATCCATTGGAAGGACTGAAGCTGAAGCTCCAATACTTTGGCCACCTGGTGAGAAGAGCTGACTCACTGGAAAAGACCCTGTTGCTGGGGAAGACTGAAGGCAAAAGGAGAAGAGGGCGACAGAGGATAAGATGGTTAGATGGTATCACCAATTCAACGGACATAAATTTGAGCAAACTCTGGGAGACAGTGGAGGACAGAAGAGCCTGGTGTGCTGCAGTCCATGAGTCACGTCAAACATGACTTAGCCACTGAGCAACAACAACAACAGAGACAGGGGCCTGTATCAGTGAAATAATAATTCATTTCATTTCATTCATTCATTATAAAATCTTAGCTCAACTTTTTCTTTTCTGATTGGGATATAGGTGCTTTATGATGTTGTGTTAGTTTCTGCTGCTCAATGATATGAATCAGCTGTATGCATACATATATCCCTTCCCTCTTATACCTCCCTCCCCACCCTCATCCGACCCCTCTAGGTCATCACAGAGCACCCAGCTGAGCTCTGTGTTACAGCAGTGGAACTTCCCATGAGATACCTTTTTAAACATGGTAGTGTATATATGTCAATGCTATTCTCCCAATTCATTCATTACATTTTCCATGCAAGCGACTTTCTGTACAACTGTTTGGGTCAAGTACAGTGGAACACAGAGGTACATAAAATACAGTTGTTCCCCTGGAATAGCCCACTAGCTAATAAGGATGACAGAGAACTGAAGCAACCATGGGAGAGGGTGGGTGTGTAAGGACTGAGTAGGGGGCTGAGGCAGCAGTGAGCCAGGCTGGGACCTGGGACCTTTTCCTGTAGTGTGTGCACCTGGACACACCTCCCAGGCAACAAAATACAAAGAAACTAAAAAGGACTAAAAATAACTGCCTGCATGCACAGTTGGGGCAAATTATGGACAATAAGAGGAGAAGGCAATGGCACCCCACTCCAGTACTTTTGCCTGGAAAATCCCATGGATGGAGGAACCTGGTAGGCTGCAGTCCATGGGGTAGCTAGAGTCGGACACGACTGAGCGACTTCACTTTCACTTTTCACTTTCATGCATTGGAGAAGAAATGGCAACCCACTCCAGTGTTCTTGCCTGGAGAATCCCAGGGACGAGGAAGCCTGGTGGGCTGCCGTCTTTGGGGTCGCACAGAGTCGGACACAACTGAAGCGACTTAGCAGCAGCAGCAGCAGCAGCATGGACAATGAGATACAAAGAGACCAAAACCCGAACTGTCACTTCTGAAGAGTCAGGAACAAAAGCAGGGTACTGTGCATGCCCCCTGCACACAGCACCACCTCAGGGCAAGCAGACCACCTAAGCCACCCCTCCAGTCTGACCCCTGAACATACCCTACCCTCACTGCATGTAAGGAACAAATTTGTACCCTCCCCCACTTCAATGAACTGGCAAACAAGGGAACCTGTTATCTGTTCTTGGCCTCCCCTGCTGCAGCAGGGACTCCAATAAAGCCGCGTCTGAATTTCTTGTCTGGCCTCTTGTTAATTTGGAGGCCAACAGCCAGTTGTGGATGTGACTGGTGATGGAAGCAAGGTCCGATGATGTAAAGAGCAATATTACATAGGAACCTGGAATGTTAGGTCCATGAATGAAGCAAATTGGAAGTGATCAAACAGGAGATGGCAAGAGTGAATGTCAACATTTTAGGAATCAGTGAACTAAAATGGACTGAATGGGTGAATTTAATTCAGGTGACCATTATATCTACTACTGTGGGCAAGAATCCCTTAGAAGAAATGCAGTAGCCATCATAGTCAACAAAAGAGTCCAAAATGCAGTACTTGGATGCAGTCTCAAAACTGACAGAATGATCTCTGTGTATTTCCAAGGCAAACCATTCAATATCATGGTAATCCAAGTCTATGCCCTGACCAGTAATGCTGAAGAAGCTGAAGCTGAACAGTTCTATAAAGACCTATAAGATCTTTTAGAACTAACACCTCAAAAAAAGACGTCCTTTTCATTATAGGGGACTGGAATGCAAAAGTAGGAAGTCAAGAAACACCTGGAGTAACAGGCAAATTTGGCCTTGGAGTACAGAATGAAGCAGGGCAAAGGTTAATAGAGTTTTGCCAAGAAAACACACTGGTCATAGCAAACACCCTCTTCCAATAACACAGAGAAGATTCTACACATGGACATCACCAGATGGTCAACACCGAAATCAGATTGATTATATTTTTTGCAGCCAAAGATGGACAAGCTTTATACAGTCAGCAAAAACAAGATGGGGAGCTGACTGTGGCTCAGATCATGAACTCTTTATTACCAAATTCAGGCTTAAAATGAAGACAGTAGGGAAAACCACTACACCATTCAGGTATGACATAAATCAAATCCTTTACAATTAGGCAGTGGAAGTAAGAAATAGATTTAAGGGATTAGATCTGATAGAGTGCCTGATGAACTATGGACAAACATTCATGACATTGTACAGGAGACAGGGATCAAGACCATCCCCAAGAAAAAGAAATGCAGAAAATCAAAATGGCTGTCTAGGGAGGCCTTACAAATAGCTGTGAAAAGAAGAGAAGCGAAAAGCAAAGGAGAAAAGGAAAGATATACACATCTGAATGCAGAGTTCCAAAGAATAGCAAGGAGAGATAAGAAAGCCTTCCTCAGTGATCAGTGCAAAGAAATAGAGGAAAACAANGGACATGAGTTTGAGTAAACTCTGGGAGTTGGTGATGGACAGGGAGGCCTGGCGTGCTGTGGTCCATGGTGTTACAAAGAGTTGGACACGACTGAGCGACTGAACTGAACTGAAGGATGCCAAGAACCTTGGTCAGTAACAGAAGTGGGGACAGTTCCTAACCCAGGCCCCGTCACAGACAAGCCTCTCTACAGGTAACAAATACATGCTCTGTCCTCCCAGACAGGTGGCTCTAGGTCTAGACCCAAGGCTGGAGTTCCCTGCTTTCTCTGCCTCAGCAACACTCCCTTGACCCCAGAGCACTCAGGGTCCACTGCTCTCTCTTCCTTCCACAGACCTGGTGAGTCTCCAAAGGTCCAATTACTGGAGCATTGGTCCAGTAGTTTCTCAAGGTGACTGGGAGGACAGGTGACAGGGGATGACAAATGCAGGTCTTGAAGGGTGAGCTGTTCTCCGAGAGATTGATGGCTGGCCTGTGCCTCCCTGGTATCAGCGTCTCAGAGCCCTGGCTACACTTATGGAGGAAGGCCTGGTTCATTCCTTGAATCCTGACAAAAAAGTTATCATTTGCTTCACTCTCCCTGCAGGTTAAAAAAAGACTCACCCTGTTACAGTTCAGATAATCATTAATCATCAGAGTTTCTGTATGCTTTTCAAAATTCTGATAGAATACATGACTTAGATTTTTTTCTTTTTTGATGTGGACCATTTTTAAAGAACTTTATCAATATGTTACAATATTGTTTCTGTTTTATGTTTTGGGTTTTTTTTTTTTTTGGCCCTGAGGCAGTAGGATCTTCCCTCTTTGACCAGGGAAGGGAACCCACAGCCTCTGCATTGGAAGGCACAGTCCCAACCACTGGACCACCAGTGAAGTCCCTTCATGACTCTTTGTGTTTTTTGAAATAGAGTTGATTTCTGGAGAAGGCCTTGGCAACCCTCTCCAGAATTCCTGCCTGGAGAATCCCATGGACAGAGGAGCCCAGCAGGCTACAGTCCTTGAGGTCACAAAAAGTCAAACAGGGCTGAAGCAGATTAGCACACATGCACTTGCAATAAGCAACTGGTGCTGTCGGGGCCCTTACCTCAGCGCCCTCAGCTTCTGCCCCATGGTCCAGGGTCGACAGCGAATGTTTGCCATGAGATCTTTCTGAAACTGTATGTTTTGAAAGATTTGTTCTGGATCATGGCTGTCCCCCGTTTCATCTGCAGTAAAGCTGTCCTCCAAGTTGCTGAATGGATCAGGGCATTAAGGAGGAAATCAGATTAGTAGAATTACTTCCAGCCAAGATCTTGCCCTGGGTAAGTTCAGCCTCTTGCTCTCTGGGGGTCATCTGTATGAAGCTGGTGTGTGTGGAAGAAGAGAAGAGGGATCTGGGGTGTTGGAGAGAGAATCCAGTAGTGTTAGCAGCCATTGGAACATATTCACTGGGTTCTATAACTTTGATGGGTCAGTGAAAGACAAAAGTTTCGAAGGATAAAAGATGCTACCAGAAGCTGTCATAAAAGGAACCAAGAAAGTACTTATGTAGGATTCCTGAAAAGCAGCATCTTTGGTGGTAAAACAATTTCTTTTACAGGCTAACTGAAATAATCAGCTTAATTTTAAAGAAAGGACTCCTCTTGCCCCCTAACTCTGGATGTAAAATAAATAAAAATCAAACTATCTCATCTAGAGAGCCCCCCACACTCTGCACTCCTGCTTGAATTCATTTGAAATCTGAGATAAGGATGGAAGACAGGCAGCCGTTTCTATGAACAAATTAGCTAAACAAATTTACACAAGCAAATATTTCAGGATATTAGTTACTCTCTAAGGAGAACAACTTTCCAATGTGTAGCAACATTTATTCCCAGTGAAAGTGAATACACTAATTGTAATGCAAATTTTTTTCTGTAATGTTACATATTATTTTTTATCTATTGGAATATAATTGCTTTACAGTGTTGTGTTAGTTTTGTAACTGGGAAAGGTTAACTTTGAATTTATGTTGGAACTGCTTCTGTGACTTTAACCCTTTTATATTATTAAACATACATAATAGCCTTCTTGAGCCGCCCATCTATGAAGGACTGCAAGGAAGTGAAACTAACACATCCCCCGCCTGAGGCTTGCCATTCTAGAGTATATTTGTAAGGATTGAAGTCTTTTTACTTTTGTTTCCTCACTTCCCCCCATCTCTGATCAAGGAAAGGACCTGGAAACCAAGCCATAACAAGATGGTTATTTTGAGGCACTAGCCTGCCATCTTCTCCGACAACTGGCTCCCCAGTTAAAATCTGTTCCTTGCCTCAACCCCTCCTCTCTCAGATTCATTGGCCTATCATTTGGCAAGCAGAGTCAGCTTGGGCTCCGTAACAGTTTCTGCTGTACAGTGAAGTGAATCAGTGAAAGTATGACATATATCCCCTTGGACCGTGCCCCGCCCCCACCCCAGCCCACCCATCCTTGTAGATCATTGCAGAACACCTGAACTGAGCTTCCTGTGCTCAATTCAAAAGGACACATGTACCCTAAAGCAACTCTTCAGGAGGAGATAAAGAGTATTGTGCTATGGCTATNAGTATGACATATATCCCCTTGGACCGTGCCCCGCCCCCACCCCAGCCCACCCATCCTTGTAGATCATTGCAGAACACCTGAACTGAGCTTCCTGTGCTCAATTCAAAAGGACACATGTACCCTAAAGCAACTCTTCAGGAGGAGATAAAGAGTATTGTGCTATGGCTATTTTTTCAAGGAAGCACTTAAAGGTAAGGGGAAAGAATTCCTTTTTTTTTTTTTCCTTTTTTTTTTCTAACTCAGATTGTTTTTACTTACTCCAAGGAGAATTTTCTCCAGCTTCTCTGAATTTATGGAGATTTTAATATACCTTTGTAAATGTTTAACAAATTCAAGTAACACACCCCCACTTCTAACTAGTCTATATTCCAACAGAAACCTCATTTATTATGACAGATGTATCGTCTGCTCTCTCTTGATATTGCTGATGGAGTAAAAGAGAAGAGAAAACAGATAAAGCATGGCTGTGGGTTTGGCCAGCAATAAAGGCAGGTTGGGGTGTAAGCTTTTTGATGCGGATCAGAAGCAGGTAGACACTACCCTCTGTGCACATGGCTGAGGTTGTCTTCCTTGACAGATAAGCCTGGATAAAGGAGTTTCTGAGCTTATTCTGAAGGAGAACCCAGAAAGATGGGCACTTAGTCCTTTCGAGAGATGCAAGCAAGGGGGACCCAGGATTTTCCTCATCACACACCTGCCTTCACTGCCCAGTGGATGGGCGGGACCGCTCACCTGAGCAGCAGGGACTCCTGATAGAAGTAGTGCTGGTTGGTGTTTCTCCGGATGCTTCTAAAACGCTGGGATGCCTTCGGTGGTTTCATGGGAGCCAGCTGGCTGCCAGGGATCAGGAGGGGTGGGCAGGGCGCTGAGCAGCAGGCAGGCAGGAGTCTGCTGTGCGAGTTGCTCTGCCCTCCAGTTCTCAGGAGCAGGTCTGTGTGTCTGCAGTGAAGCTCTGAGCAAAGAAGCCAGGAAGCCACTCATGCATATGCATGTTAAGGTGGCTGCGGCAGCAGAGATTGGCTGGAGGTGAGACAGCCGAAGTCAAAGGGCCTGGCCAGGTGATCTAGGACCACTTGGTGCTGCCCAAATAATCACGTGGGTGACCCCTTGTGCCAGGAAGGGCTCTGCTGTTTGCAAAGCACTTTATATCTGTTACCATGACTGGTGTTCACAAAATATTTAGGGAGGATGCAAGGCATAGCTTGTTTGTTTAGTTTTTTAATTATCAAGAAAGAAGTTTAGGGACAGTAAGAATCTTGTCGTGTCCATGTAATAGGGAAGAATAAATCTGACTCCATATTAGAACATTTCTTTTATTCTAACCTTTGTATTCTATTGTGTTAAGAATGTCACCTATAGCTTGAAATACACAGGAGACCCCATTCTCAAGGCTCCGACTTTTAAGGGTGTAACGCTGTTCCATTCCTATAGAGACGAAAAGTTGCAGAACAAAGAACAGTTTCTCCTGTTGGAGATCTATAGGAATACTTGATCTATCTGGACAGCTATGGGAACAAAGGACTCCTACACCAAGACTTTGCAATAATCAACCACACCTCCTCCCTTGTCATGTGCACTGTCGCTTCAGTCACCTGCGATTCTTTGTAACCCCATGGATGGTAGCCCGCCAGGCTTCTCTGTCTATGGGATTCTCCAGGAAAGAATACTGGCGTGGGTTGCCATGCCCTCCTCCAGGGGATCTTGCCCCCAGAGATTGAACCCCAGAGAACACTTCTCATAAGAGAAGTGTCTCTTATGTCTCCTGCATTGACAGGCAGGGTCTTTACAACTAGCTCTACTTTACCACTAATTACCACTCTTTACCACTACCACTATTCTCAGCTTAATTTTTCTGTTTTGAAAAAAGTCGAACCTACAGAAATGTTGATAGAACAATACAAAACATACAAGTACTGTATACTCACAACCTAGGCCCACCAACTGCTAACATTTTGTCACATTTGCTTGATTTTTATCTATACATTTCCCCCCTACACCATTTAAAAGTAACCAGAGGGGACCTCCCTGGTAGTCCAGTGGTTAAGACTCCATGCTTCCAATGCAGGGGATGCAGGTTTGATCCCAGGTCAGGGAACTAGATCCCACATGCCATGCGGTGCAGTCAAAATAACTATCAAAAAAGTGGGCTTCCCAGGTGGTGCTAGTGGTAGAGAGCCTGCCTGCCACTGCAGGAGACATGAGAGATGCAGGTTCGCTCCCTGGGTCAGGAAGATCCCCTGGAGAGAGAATAGCAACCCACTCCAGTATTCTTGCCTGGAGAATCCCATGGACAGAGCGGCCTGGTGGGCTACAGTTCATATTGTCACACAGAGTCAGACATGACTAAGTCACTAAAGTGACTTAGCACAAATGCACATCAAGAAAGTAGCTTAGAGAGGATAAGAAACTTGTCCCTGTTCATGTGATAGCGAAGAATAAATCTAACTCCATATTAGATTTGTTTCTTTCAAACAAGATGAATTCTTTAACTTTTGAATTCATCCTTAAGTCCAGGACTTTCCAATAGTCTCACCACATAAACCTCCATTAAAAAAAAAAAAAAACCTGACACAAGAAATTATTTGCTTGCAGTAAGGTTGGTTGAACTGAACTAGAAAAGGCCCTTTCTGTTGAAGACTCTGCACTGCCAGTACACTAGAGACACCACAAAGAGGTGAGCCATGGAATGGGCCAAGCTCTAGACAACTGCGCAGAAAGGAAATCCATTAGCAGCTCCAGGCTTAGGGCCTAGGAGGGGGACTGCATTCATGCATCCTTCTATTCATTTTCTAGTAAGTCATTAGATTCCTCTTCCTGTCTGTCATGCATGGGTCTGACAAGCAAAGCCAGAATCCTAGCCTGGGATCTTGGAGTTCAGGGGCTGCCAGACAGGTGTTTAGATCCCCAGGCTCAGGGTCTGGGAATGAAACAGAGGCCTGGGCACCAGAGCTGGCCCTCACTCAAGATGGACTTGGGGCCTTGTGACATCTGGTCACCTGTCTGTTAATCTACCTGAGGTCATTTGACCTGATAGTCCATCTAATAAAACTAGGTAAAATCTGTGTTTATCAAATGGACAAAATGGCATATATAATAGAATTGCTTCTATTGGTTGGTTTGTGTGTGTTATTTTTTTAGGAAATGGCAATCCATTCCATTATTCTTGCCTGGGAAATCCCATGGACAGAGGAACCTCGCCGGCTACAGTCCATGGGGTCACAAAAAGTCGAACACGACTGAGCAACTATATATATATATTTGTGTTTTTAGAGGGGTGAAATTGAAAGTGTTAGTCACTCAATCATGTCCAACTCTGCGACCCCATGGATTGTAGCTGACCAGTTTCCTCTGTCATTTAGAGAGAGAGGGAAAGGTAACGATAGCACATTTTAAATGATTCTACAGGGATTTATTAAAACAAATTATGATGTGTTTTTTGAATAGTGGTAGAATGAGCTTTAATGTGCTCCGATGTGTGTGTGGTCTTTTTATGGTTTCCTTCTCCTGATTTTTAAAACTCTTTTTGAGTCCGCCAGGCAGTCATTGTGGTGATGAGCACAAGGTGAGGGGGTCGTTGCCGCTCCTTAGCCCCAGCACAAGGGACTCAGATTCACACACACCCTGCTCTGTCCTGCCTAGTTCCTCTGGGCTCCCCAGGGCTGGTTAGAAAGAGGAAGTGCAGGCAGGAGATATTAATTTCTGAGTGCTGGGAATAAATGACTGGGCTTGCATCTGACTTCCTCTAACAATCTGATTAGCGGCTTTAGATGTGCTGGATGGTTTTAAGTTAAGCCAGCAAGTGTATGTAGATAAATGACTAAAAATCCCTCCAATGCTAATAGTGATCCAATGTCAAGGTGCACTAAAACCATTATTTTCTAAATCGACTGCTTACAAGTTCTGGGTGGTGTGAGAAGGAGGAAGATAAACAATATTGAAAAGGAGAGAAAAATCACGTGGAGGTCTATTTGAATAACATACAAATCCCTTTCAGTTGGAATAAAAATTACAATTTGTTATAAATCCCAGGGGGTTTTTAACAGAAATCATGAGGCGGCTTAGCTTACAGGCAAAATAACATTCATTCCCTTCATCATCTACAAAAGACAGTCCCCACCCTACCGCTCCCCACTTGCTGCTAAGTGAATACTAATACCCCTAAGGTACCATCTGAGTCCCATCAGCAATGCCAAGCTCCCTTTTCTGAGTTATCAAGTGTTTAGCTCTGCATTTTACAAGAGAGACTTTTCCATTTCTGAGATATATTTACCTGCTTGTTATATTGTCTGAGTGACACTAAAAGCTTTTGTTTGAGGTTTAGAATTACAATTTGGGTCCAGAAAATGTTACTTAGGGGAGACGTTCAAGAATTGTTTCCAGTTTTCTAAATAACAAGGGAATTTGTTGAAACATGAGAGCAAATTACTATTGTTGAATTCCTCCTGAAATCATCTCCTGCAGATTGAAGTTGAAACTGAGCAGACAGTGAGATTTCCATGAGGGAGACTGCGATACTTTGTTATTCATTTAGTTATGAGAGGTTGACCACAGGGCAGGAGGGTGGGGTTGTCCTCTGCTACACTTGCCCCTGCAGTGAGTGAAGACAGATTGCCACCACTCCAACAGAATCCTGTGGAAGAAGGCAATGACTGTTAGAGCGGTTGCAACTGGGATATGAAAATAGAGATCTCCTGTCCTGTTCTGCAGTTGTGCTCCCTCAAAAAAAAAGAAATTCTTTTTCATAGATGATTATATCTAAACACATAAACTGTCATAAGGGGACTTCCTTGGCGGTCCACTGGTAAAGAGTCTGCTTCCCAATGCAGGGATGCAGGTCCGATCCTTGGTCGGTGAATTAAGATCTCAAGTGCCATGGGGCAAATAAGTCGGCATGTCACAGCTCGAGAAGTTCGTGTATCGCAACTAGTGAAGCCTGAAACAGAGACCCAGCATGGCCTAAATAAACAAATATTTTTAAAAAAACAATAAAATTAAATTAAAGAAATAAAAGCCAAGTGAAAATTGTAACTAGATTATTGATGACCCACTACAGGTTAGTAGTTTATCTATGATGTATCCTTAAAAAGCTTATTGAAATATGGGTTATGTGACTGATACTTGCTTCTACCATGTTTAAAGCTTTCTCTTATTTTGACAATCCTTGACCTTAACCTTTCACTCAAGGCTACCGAAGGGCTTGGATTACCCTCGCCCTATTGCTTGACATTCTGCAAATCTGGTTTTCGTTTTTGCCATGTCAATTTCCACTCACATTTTTTTTTAATCCTTCCAGCCTTCCTTTATAACTCATTATCTTTTCTTATTACCTCAATTTTGCATCTCTTATTTCGGAAAGAACCCTTTGATTTTATTTCACTGAGAAAAGTCAGTATGGGCTAAGAATTATATTTGTTTTCTGTAGTAAATCTCCTGAAGTATGCTCTTTCTCTACCTCTCGCGTGCTTCATGTTCATTTCCTTTTTAATGTTATGGGATTTTTAGTTAATTCTTTTTCTGTCCTTGCTCCTTGAATACCCAGTGTTCTTGTTGTTTGGTATTTGTTCCCCAATAGTGTTCTTTAATTTTCTGCACTGCTTCAAGGATGCTGTTAGATACAATCTCTCAACTTGTCACTGGGGGAGACTGCTGGGTGATGACTTTGTGGGGTGAGGCAAGTTCAGTTCAGTTCAGTTCATTCTGTTGTGTCCAACTCTTTGTAATTCCATGAACTGCAGCACACCAGGCCTCCCTGTCCATCACCAACTCCCAGAGTTTACCCAAATTCATGGCCACTGAGTCAGTGATGCTATCTAAACATCTCATCCTCTGTCATCCCCTTCTCCTCTCATCTTCAATCTTTCCCAGCATCAGGGTCTTTTCAAATGATTCAGTTCTTTGCATCAGGTGGCCAAAATGTTGGAGTTTCAGCTTTAACATCAGTACTTCCAGTGGATATTCAGGACTGAATTCCTTTAGGATGGACTGGTTGGATCTCCCTGCAGTCCAAGGGACTCTCAAGAGTCTTCTCCAACACCACAGTTCAAAACCATCAGTTCTTTAGCACTCAGCTTTCCTTATAGTCCAACTCTCTCATCCATACATGACCACTGGAAAAACCATAGCCTTGACTAGATGGACCTTTGTTGGCAAAGTAATGTCTCTGCTTTTTAATATGCTGTCTAGGTTGGTCACAACTTTTCTTCCAAGGAGTGTCTTTTAATTTCATGGCTGCAGTCACCATCTGCAGTGATTTTGGAGTTAAAAAAAAAATCTCTCACTGTTTCCCCATTTATTTGCCATGAAATGATGGGACCAGATGCCATGGTCTTAGTTTTCTAAATGTTGAGTTTGAAGCCAACTTTTTCACTCTCCTCCTTCACTTTCATCAAGAGGCTCTTTAGTTCTTCTTCACTTTCTGCCATAAGGGTGTATCATCTGTATATCTGAGGTTATTGATATTTCTCCCAGCAATCTTGATTTCAGCTTGTGCTTCTTCCAGCCCAGCGTTTCGCATGATGTACTTTGCATATAAGTTAAATAAGCAGGGTGACAATATGCAGCCTTGACATACTCCTTTCCTTATTTGGAGCCAGCCTGTTGTTCCATGTCCAGTTCTAACTGTTGCTTCCTGACCTGCATACAGGTTTCTCAAGAGGCAGGTCAGGTGGTCTAGTATTCCCATCTCTTTCAAAATTTTCCACAGTGTGTTGTGTCCACACAGTCAAAGGTTTTAGCATAGTCAATACAGCAGAAGTAGATGTTTTTCTGGAACTCTCTCACTTTTTCTATAATCCAATGGATGTTGGCAATTTGATATCTGATTCCTCTGCCTTTCTAAAACCAGTTTGAACATCTGGAAGTTCACGGTTCACATACTGTTGAAACCTGGCTTGGAGAATTTTGAGTATTACTTTACTAAAATGTGGGATGAGTGCAATTGTGTAGTAGTTTGAGCATTCTTTGGCATCACCTTTCTTTGGGATTGGAATGAAAACTGACCTTTTTCAGTCCTGTAGCCACTGCTAAGTCTTCCAAATTTGCTGGCATATTGAGTGCAGCACTTTCACAGCATCATCTTTTAGGATTTGAAATAGCTCAACTGGAATTTCATCGTCTCCACTAGCTTTGTTCATAGTCATGCTTCCTAAGGCCCACTTGACTTTGCATTCCAGGATATCTGGCTCTAGGCAAGTGATCACACCATTGTGTTTAACTGGGTTTGTGAAGATCTTTTTTGTGTAGTTCTTCTGTGTATTCTTGCCATCTCTTTTTATCTTCTGATTCTGTTAGGTCCATACCATTTCTGTCCTTTATTGAGCCCATCTTTGCATGAAATGTTCCCTTGGTATCTCTAATTTTCTTGAAGAGATCTCTAATCTTTCCCGTTCTATTGTTTTCCTCTATTTCTTTGCACTGATCAGTAAGGAAGGCTTTCTTATCTCTCCTTGCTGTTCTTTGGAACTCTGCATTCAAGTGAGCATATCTTTCCTTTTCTCCTTTGCTTTTCACTTCTCTTCTTTTCACAGCTATTTGTAAGAGGCCGTGGAGGGGGAGGGAAACTAGGAGTATTGTCAGCCACAAATTGGCAGTTGCCATGGGCACTTGCCATCCACTTCCACAAGGATTAAATCAGGTTCTGCTACAGCTGCTGACCTTCAACACCCCCTGAAAGGAGTTCAGGGTGGTGAGCAGAAATGAGGCACTCTGTGCTCTGTAAAAACTGGTTGAACAGGTCTTCAGATAGTTAGATATTCTCAGGAGCTGATTTTATGAGCCCAATTCTTGTATCTCCTCATATCTAGAAATGCACTAAAATTTTTCATGGTGATGATTTTTTCTTGTGATTAGCAGAAGCATCACGAGACCAGCAGAAACTTTCTACCAAAAAAAAATATGCTTGCTTGCACATCCTCACATCTCTACTGTCCTTCCCCTCACTCCCCCCCCCCACCCCCTGCCTCTTTGGAGCAGTTTCTCAGAGCTATCTGAGGTGCTGTCTCCCAGGCTGCAGTCCTCATTTTGCCCCAAAATAAAACTTAACTTGCAACTCTCACACTGTGCATTTTTTTAGTCGATAGTATCCTGGAAAGAAGAACTGGGGATTTGTTCTGTTAACTCCTCCCTTCTTGCACTGGTGGGTAGTTTTCTCCTTCCATTCTTTGTTCACACGGCCTCTTTCTTGGATACCTATGTGGCTTTGTCTGTCTCCTTTCCTTCTCTGTTAGGAAATTTTCCGCAGCAGGAAGGTCTCATCACCGTGGAGAGAGTTCTAATCTGTGGAAAATACCGATGCTGGAGACTTCTTTTTCGGAATGGCCACTCTTGTTTGGATCACCTCTGTCTCTACAATGTAATTATGAATATTCATAGCATTTGTCACTGTAACCAGTTCCACCGTGCAGTTCAGTGGTATTAAGCACATTCACACTGCTGTGCAACCATCATTCCCATCCATTTCCAGAATCCTCTTCAGGGTGCAAAACAAAAACTCTGTACCCATTAAGCAATCACTCCCCCATCTGCTCTTCTCAGCTCCTGGCAGCCATCACTCTGCTTTCTGTCTCTGTGCATTTGACCACTGTGCTGGCAGCTCATGGGCTCCCCTGGTAAAGAGCTCAAGTGGTAAGGAGTCGGCCTGCACGATGCAGGAGACCCGGGTTCAATCCCTCTGTCGGGAAGATCCCCAGGAGAAGGGGATGGCTACCCACTCCAGTATTCTTGCCTGGGGAATCCCATGGATGAAGGAGACTGCTGTCCATTGGGCCGCAGAGTCAGACATGAATGAGCCACTCACACTTTCACTTTCACACATGTATAGGTATAAGTGATTGATTTTGCTGTACAGCAGAAACTAGCACAACATTGTAAAGAAACTGTGCTCCAATAAAATTTAATTTTTAAAAGTGTGAAGAAAACAAAAATAAAAACAAACAAACAAAAAAAAAAAACAGAGAGCACCTATTGAGACCACTGGGGCCCTGAGAGCATTGCCTACCTGTGACCTCAAAGGACAGTGGTTTTAGCACAGTGGAGAAAGAGAGCCTTCTGTTCCTCTTTGTTAGTTTAACCATATGATACATGATCCTGTAAACAAATTAATTTCCCTGGGGACTTTTGAAAGCATCCTAACTGTATTATCATTTTTCTGCATAAAGGAAGCTTAGCAAGAAAAGAATTATGGAGTGGACTTGAAATGATCTCCAAATGGCCATCAAATAGAGAAGGCAGTCCACAGACATGCAGGAGGAGGGAAAGAAAAAAAAAAAAGGGTTTTTCTTGTTAAATCCAGATTTGTTTATTCTGAAAACTCAGTTGATCCTTTTCTATTCTTTTTCTCTTTGGGCAGAAATTCTTGGCATTATCATTAAAAAAAAAATTTCTTTCTTTGTTCCTCTGCAACTATCCACAGCTTTTCTATTCTGTCCCTCCACTCCAACCTAAGGTGAAGGCCGAGGCAGAAATTTCAAGTTTGGCTTGTTCTGGGACTAGCTGACCTGGCTAGGGCGGGGAGGACGAGCAGACGAGCCAGGATGTCAGCTGCAAACCAGCCCCTTGGTTCCTGTGTTTGCTCATCAGGCGTTTGCTGAATGTCTGCTTTGTGCCTGCTTTGTGCTTCATCCACACTTCCTCAGGGACAAAATGGAAAACAAGACACCAACCTCTCCTTAAAGCAACTTGATGCTCCATGGAATGAGCCACTGGAATTTGCTGCATGATGCAGGGAGCTCAAACCCAGTGCTCTGTGACGACCTAGAGGGGTGGGATGGGGTGGGAGGTGGGAGGGCACTTCAGGTACATTTATGATTGAGTCATGTTGTTGTATGGCAGAAGCCAACACAGTATTGTAAAANGTGGGATGGGGTGGGGGGTGGGAGGTGGGAGGGACGTTGAAGAGAGAGGAAGACATGTGTATACCTGTGGCTGACTCATGTTGATGGATGGCAGAAATGAAAGCAGTATTGTAAAGCAATTGTCCTCTGCAGTGGAAGCAGTTTCTTAACCACTGGACTGCCAGGGAAGTTCTGAAGCAGCCTTTTCAAATGTCATTTCTTCCTTTTATTTTTATGACATTTCTTATGTGCAAACCACGTGTTCACTGACATGGAATAATAAATAATGATAAAGTTAACTTTCTCTAGGTACCTCCTGTGTACTATTTACACACACACCTATTAACTATAATAGCATCTCTCATATAACTCTGACAATAAGGACAGTTATGAGGCAGTAAGTAAGGGTCAACCAGGACTCACCCATATCTGGTTTTCTCTCCTTCAGGGACACACAGAAAGACTATATTTCCCGGAACTTTTGTGATTAGTCCAGGTCGTTTGGGCTTCCCAAGTGGCTCAGAGATAAAGAATCCTCCTGCCAATGCAAGAGACATGGGTTCGATCCCTGGATCAGGAAGATCCCCTGGAGAAGGACATGGCAACCTGTCCCTGTATTCTTGCCAGGGAAATGCCTTGGGCAGAAGAGCCTGGTGGGGTACAGTCCATGGGGTCGCAAAGAGTTGAACACAACTGAGCAGCTGAACAGCAACCACAAAGCTGAGTCTTAGTTGTGGCATGCAGGATCTTTGATCTTGTTGTGATACGTGGGATCTAGTTTCCTGACCAGGGATTGAACCCAGGCCCCTGCATTGGGAGCTTGGAATATTAACCATTGGACCACAAGGGAATTGCCCCAGATACTAGTTTTGGTTGTGTTGAACACAGCCTCCTTAATGATGACTCTCACAGAGCCTAGACTTAAGGTATAATATCTACTATGTAATCACAATGTAGTCTTTATTGATATGATGGATGATCTGTTTTGTAATAAAAATCTCTTGAAGAATATTGGCTCAAGGAAGGACAATCACTGAGAGAACTATAGCCTTGTTTCATATCTTTGTGTAAGTCCTTGAAGCAGACCCTTCTGGTTCTTTCTAATTCCAACAGCCAGCCTAAACCTTTCAGTGTCATTCTCACATATTCTGACCTCTGTTCTTTCCTGTTGCTCAATGATCTTCCTATAAATTGTATAGGAAATGAAGCAAATGCAATTACAGTGTCCGCCAGCCCTGATGCAGATAAATAGGAGGAAGTCTAGCCAAGTGTCTTCCCAAGACAGTCTTCAGGGTCTGCTACTCAGAACAGAAAGAAGTTGGCTATCAATCTCAGAACTGCCTTGTTCCAAAGATATCACTAGCTCCTGGAGACCAGGGATCATGGGAAAGCCACTTCAAATGAACATAAGCAATCAACACAAACAAAGCTCCTTTGGGAACAGACCTATAAATTTGCATTAGAATTCTGACTTCCTGGTGAATGAATAATCTGTTGCCTCTTCAGGCCACAGCCGACCTTCTATTATAATCTCCCTCATCTCTGTGTCCGCCTGCTAAAACAAGAGACACGGGTTCGATCCCTGGGTTGGGAAGATTCCCTGGAGGAGGGAATGGCAAACCACTCCAGTATTCTTGCCTGGGAAATTCCATGGACAGAAGAGCCTGGAGGGGTCCATAGGGTCGCAAAGAGTCAGACACAACTGAACAGCTGAGCACGCACACATGCACACATGCTAAAGAGACAATTTAGGAAGGGAGCTGGTCCTGGAAGAAAGACCAACTGTGATTAAGGGGATTAAGGATGTGAGCCAGGTGATATCAGCGAAAAAATCTCTCCTTCCTGTCTGCTGAAAACTGACTCATGACTTCTCCATGACCTCTCCATTTTATAGATGGGACCAGAGACTGGACTAGAAATTAATTAAGGTATTTCATTCTGAAAAAGTAACTACAGAAATTCCAGGCGCTGGGATGCATTCCAGGACTAGGATAGAGTCTCCATCTTGTGGCTAAATTCAGCTCTGCAATCAACCTCAGTACTGAACATCTTGCAAACTTAGAGGAGCAGCTAGGTGGTCAATGCCTGCCATGAGAAACATAAACAAGGTGTGTCAGCTTCGATCCAACAGGAAAAGTGTCATTCAGCCATTTGGGACAGAATTCCAAATTGTACAGTGACCTGTGCAAAGACAACTGTTCATTCTTATACTCACGAGAGGGCCTACTATGTGCGGGGAAGTGAAGATACACTGGTGAACACGGCACAGCCCCTGCCCCAACGATATCACAGTCTAGTGGGGCAGGCACACAGACAGAGAAGTCTAGGGGATTCGACACTGTAGAGGTAGGGTGTGCTGGGGTGATTCTGGGGCACCTGGGGACACCAGTGGGTATTCTAGAACAGGAGAAACCTGAGCTGACCCCTCAGGGAGGTGTAGGAGCTAACCAGGAGAATGCATCGGGATGCAGGAGAGAGTGGTCGGTCATTACACACGAGGTAAGAGCGGGTAGGATTTAATTTGTTTATTTCATTTATTTTATTTTTTATTTTATTTCACATATTTTTTTATTTCATTTATTTTATTCTATTTTCTTATTTCATTTATTTTATTCTATTTATTTCTCTATTTCATTTATTTTTTATTTCTTTATTTCATTTATTCTATTCTATTTCATTTCATTTAATTTATTTCTTTTTATTTTATTTTAGGCCACACCTTACTGCGTGCAGGATCTTAGTTCACTAACGGGATGAAACCCTGAGGCAGAAGCGCAGAATTTTAACAACTGGACCCTCAGGGAAATCCCTGGGTAGAATTTTAAAAAGGAACAAAGTCTTCTATCACAATGTAAATAACTACCAGGAGCTTAGGTTTTTTCCTGAGGGTTGACATTTAAATCATATGCATTTAGAAAGAACACCTGGTGTCTTAGGAAATGGATCAGGAGAGCAAGGGAACCTCAAGAGCTAACAGTGGTCCAACTAAGAGAGCAGCAGGAAGGATGGAGAGAAGGATGCAGCAGTGGATTAGATCTAGGCCCTGACCAGGTCCTTGGTGCTCTTACAATAGTGGTAGCCAAGGTGGGATAACAACTTTAAAAGGATGGGAATTGGAATGGTTTGAGAAACTCAAAGATCAGGATGAAGGCTGGGTGGTTCTTGTGTGGGGTGGCAGCATCTGAGCTGCTAAACTGTGTATCAAAGTTGCATTAGTTTTCTGTTCTATGTGATAAACTACTACAAATCTACTGGATTAAAACAACACCTTTTTTTTTTTTTTTTTTAATCTCATAATTTCCATAGATCAGAAGTCTGGACATTCTGAGTTCAACTGAGTTTCTTGTTCAGGGCGTCACAAGACTGGTATCAAGTTGGTGCTGCGGTCTCATTGGCATTTGGGGTCCTTTTCAAAGCTCATGTGGTTGTTGATAGAATTTAGTTCCCTGCCGTTGTAGAAAAGAAGCCCTGCACTCCTCTGGTCCCCAGGTTTGTGGCCCTGTCTGTAAGCTGTTCACATCGGGGCTGCTTATTTCTCCTGGGCCAATGTTGTGGGGCAACCCCTCTTTTCTGTCTAATAAGACGGAGTTTCATGTAATATGATGTTGTCATCTCCAGTGGCTCAGCAGTAAAGAATCTGTCTGCAATGCAGGAGATATGGGTTCAATCCCTGAGTCAGGGAGAGCCCTGGAAGAGGAAGTGGCACCCCACTCCAGTATTCTTGCCTGGGAAATCCCACGACAGAGGAGACTGGTGGGCTGCAGTCCATGGGGTCGCAAAGAGTCAGACATGACTGAGCGACTGACACTATGTGTGAAGGCCCAAGCTCGCTCAGCTGTGTGACTGCACCACTATCACCACTGCCTCTGGGAGATCTGAACTCAGCTCGGTGGCTGAAAGCCGTAGCTCTTTTATTTCTTTATCATTTGGCTGAGCCATGCAGCATGTGGGATTCTAGCTCCCTGACCAGGGGTCAAACCCTCGCCCCCTGCAGTGGAAGCTCGGAGTCTCAACCACTGGACCACCAGGGAAGCCCTGTAACTCTTTAAAGACTCCAAAATATCACGATGGTATCAGAATTTCAGAAAACGTTACACAAGTACTGAGCCCGTGCATCCCAAAGAGAGAAACCACTGCAACCAGAAACCAGTAAACCGCAAGTAGAGGGTAGTCCCAGTTGCCAAAATTGGAGAAAGCCTCTGCGCGGCAATGAAGATCCAATGCAACCAAAAGTAAATAAACAATAAAATAAGTGCATTATAAAATTAGCGAAAAAAATGGGCAAAGGTATACAAGGCAAATTTAAGCAAAACCAAACAGGAGTTGCAGTCCCAAGACCAGGAAACATTCCATGAGAGGGAGAAGGGCACGTTACAACTCTGAAGTGTGCATGGTTAATGCAGGAAACCAATCTTCACGCCTCTCCAGTGGGGTCGCCAGAGTCCCAGCATCTGTTTCAGGAAGAGCGCTGTTTACTTTCAGCTGTGAGGAGCGTAGATCTCATGAAGGGATAAATCACTATTCTCTGTGATATACAGTTTTAGAAAGAAAGCACATCATTGAGGCTGGTGATAGAAGACAAGAAAAAGAATCTCAAAAGAGTGTTAATATGTACGGGCCTGGGAATAGGGCTGAACCAGTTGGTTTTTACCTTTCTTGGGAGATAAAAGTTTTAAATTTTATTAAATTGTGGCTAGATGATTGCCTGGAAGATGGAAGTAGGAGAACTAAGGTACTAAGACTAATAGAAAACAGACTTGTGCAAGGACAGTGAGGTAAAGGATGCTTTTCTGGAATGTGACAAAAAGGAGTTAAATAATATACAGTATGGATGGAGCATAAGTTATTTCACTGATATATTACTCCTACCATTTAATGTTGTTGTGTTTGGTTTTGGTTTTTTTTGTTTTTTTTTTTGCTGTTATAAACATTCTACTGAGTACATTCTTATGGCTAAAGTTAAATGTTACACATGTTCATGATTATTTCCTAAAGATAAATTCCTAAAGGTGGGGTAGCTAATTCAACAGAATACTTTTTTTTTAAGCTTTTATTTAAATATATATTTTTTCAGAACACATATTTTAAAGAGATTTGGTATTGAACTACAAATTGTTCTCTAGAAAGTCTGCACCAATTTACTTCTCAGTAAGCATGTTATAAGAGTAAACATTTATTTCCCAAATATCAGGCAACTATTTTAATCTTGGACCATTTGTTATGTGAAAATGCAATTGTGGTGTGGTTTAAGCTTGTATTTGTTTATTAATAGGTAAATGAAACATATAATCTCTTAAATATTCATTAGCCAATTACATTTCTTCATTTTGTATCTCATTTTATTATTGGGGCAATTTTTAAAATATATTTGTATTTTTTAAATATTTATATTTATTTATTTGACTACATCAGGTCTTAATTGTGGCATGTGGGATCTAGTTCCCTGACCAGGGATCAAACCCAGGCCCCCCTGCATTGGGAGCTCAGAGTCTTAGCTACTGGACCACTAGTGAATTATTTTTCAAATTGATTCTTACTTGGTTGACGTCTTTGGCAAAATAGAACTGTTAATGCTTAACTGTCCAGGCTCCACCATCCTTCACTGTCTCTACTAGTTTGCTCTAGAGCAGCATGGATTCATGTCCATTGAGTCAGTGATGCCATCCAACTATCTCATCCTCTGCCATCCTTCTCCTCCTGCCTTCAATCTTTCCCTGCCTTCAATTTTTCCCAGCATCAAACCCAGGTCTCCTGTGTTTCAGGCAGATTCTTTACCATCTAATGGGGACACTGTTATAAGACTAACAGTCACTAATATGGGCTTTTCAGGTGGCGATAACAGTAAAGAATCTACCTGCCAGGAGATGCAAGAGAAAAGGGTTGGATACCTGGGTCAGGAAGATCCCCTGGAGAAGGGAAAGGCAACCCACTCCAGTATTCTTGCCTGGAGAATTCCATGGACAGAGGAGCTTGGTGGACAGTCCATGAGTTTGCAAAGAGTCAGACATGACTGAGTACAGTCACTACTATAATAAGAATGCTGTCTTGTTTCAGAAGTTAACTTGTGTGTAATGTTAATGTGAGCTTAAGAAAAAGAAAGCAAACATTCTGTGCAGCATGTTTTTACTCACACCCTATCTTGTTGCCTCTTCAACGAGCAGTCCATTGGAGGCCATCCTTTCCATTTCATCCATATCTGGGGATTTCGGCTTCCTTCTGTGTGTGTCTAGACATTCTTTCTCGTGCCCCTGTGATAGAGTTCTCTGTGCTAATCCTGAATCCTGCTTGTCGGTACAATGTCCACAGCTGGATTGTGAAGCATGGAGATACTTCTCCTCGGGCAGGATCAGATCTTGTTCCCTGTCCAGCATCCATCACGTTAAGTCCCCTGGGTTGACTTCACTAGAACTGCAATGAGTGTCATTTCCAATAGCAAGAGGGAACTCCAGTGGTTTGTTTTCAAAAGCAAAGTTGTCTGCTTACATTCAACTTGATGCCTTGATGCTACCCCTCCGCATGTGACCAGTGTGATCAGCTGAACACAACTCTTTCAGGAAGTGCTCGCTCCCCAGACCTCGCTGTCTTCACAGGCATAGAACCTGCTCCCACAAGCTGGACTAAAAGCCTTCATTATTCAAGGGCCATTGGGTGGAGGGCTCAGAAGGGTCTCATGCCACCCAAGTATGTCCTGGTATCTGTTGAGCACTGCACTCTAGGGTCTGTGGGAAGCACTATTCCGCACTTTATGTCATTTAATTTTCACAAAGACCCATAGGGTACAGACTATGTAGCTCATTTTGGAGAGAAAAAAATAATTGCTGTTTTTAGAAAAATTTATTTACTTGTTTTATTGATTTTTGGCTGCACTAAGTCTTCGTTGCTGCTTGTGGACTTTTTCTCTAGTTGCAGTGAGCGGGGGGCTGCTCTGTAGTTGCAGTACACAGGCTTCTCATTGCCGTGGCTTCTCTTCTTGCGAAGCATGGGCTCTAAAGCATAAGGGCTTCAGTAGTTGTGGCACAAGGATTTAGTTGCTCGATGGCATGTGGGATCTTCCCGGACCAGGGATTGAACCTGTGTCTCCTGCATTGGCAGGTGGATTCTTAACCACTGGACCACCATGGAAGTCCAAAAAAGATAATTTATATAGCTCATTTACTACCACAGTTTGTAAATGCTGGCAGTGGTATTTGAACCAATGCAAACTGTCTTCAGAACTCACGCTATTAAATAAAAATGCTTTTTCTGTTTTCCTGTTGTTCTCCTAACACTTGAACTCAGGCTAGTGTAGTTTCAGCCTGAGTCTACCTGAGCACTAAATCATTGTCGAGTGAGTCTTTTCAGGGTAGGCAGTCCATCTATATACCTCTTTCCTTCTCACTCCTTGAACAGACAATAAGCTGTGCTATTTGATTTTACATTTAGTTCAGTTCAGTCACTCAGCTGTGCCCCACTCTTTGCGACCCCATGGACTGCAGCACGCTAGGCCTCCCTGTCTATCACCAGCTCCTGGAGTTTACTCAAAACTCATGTCTATTGAGTCAGTGATGCCATCTAACCATGTCATCCTCTGTTGTCCCCTTCTCCTGACCTCAATCTTTCCAGCATCAGGGTCTTTTCCAATGATTCAGTTCTTCACATCAAGTGCCAAAGTATTGAAGTTTCAGCTTCAACATCAGTCCTTGCAATGAAAATTCAATACTGATTTCCTTGAGGATGGACTGGTTTGATCTCCTTGCGGTCCAAGGGACTCTCAAGAGTCTTCTCCAACACCACAGTTCAAAAACATCAATTCTTTGGCACCCGGCTTTCTTTATAGTCCAACTCTTACATCCATCCATGACCACTGGAAAAACCATAGCTTTGACTAGACGGACCTTTGTTGGCAAAGCAATGTCTCTGCTTTTTAATATGCTGTCTAGGTTGGTCATAACTTTTCTTCCAAGAAGTAAACGTCTTTTAATTTCATGGCTGCAGTCACCATCTGCAGTGATTTTGGAGCCAAAAAAAAATGAAGTCTTTTGCTGTTTCCATTGTTTCCCCATCTATTTGCTATGAAATGATGGGACCAGATGCCATCATCTTAGTTTTCTGAATGTTGAGTTTGAAGCCAACTTTTTCACTCTCCTCTTTCACTTTCATCAATAGGCTCTTTAGTTCTTCACTTCTTGCGATAAGGGTGGTGTCATCTGCATATCTGAGGTTATTGATATGTTTCCCGGCAATCTCACTTCCAGCTTGTGCTTCATCCAGCCCAGCGTTTCTCGTGATGTACTCTGCATATAAGTTAAATAAGCAGGGTGACAATATACAGCCTTGACGTACTCCTTTCCCTATTTGGAACCAGTCTGTTGTTCCATGTCCACTGTTGCTTCCTGACCTGCATACAGATTTCTCAAGAGGTAGGTCAGATGGTCTGGTATTCCCATCTCTTTAAGAATTTCCCACAGTTTGTTGTGATGTACACAGTCAAAAGCTTTGGCATAGTCAATAAAGCAGAAATATACGTTTTTCTGAAACTCTCTTGCTTTTTCAATGATCCAACGGATGTTGGCAATTTGATCTCTGGTTCCTCTGCCTTTTCTAAATCCACCTTGAACATCTGGAAGTTCACAGTTCACTTACTGTTGAAGCCTGGCTTGGAGAATTATGAGCATTATTTTACTAGCATGTGAGATGAGTGCAATTGTGTGGTAGTTTGAGCATTCTTTGGCATCACCTTTCTTTGGGATTGGAATGAAAACTGACCTTTTTCAGTCCTGTGGCAACTGCTAAGTTTTCCAAATTTGCTGACATATTGAGTGCAACACTTTCACAGCATCATCTTTTGGTGGTGGTGGTTCAGTCGCTAAGTCGTGTCTGACTCTTGCAACCCTATGGGCTATAGCCCGCCAGGCTTCTCTGTCCATGGGATTCTCCAAGCAAGAATATTAATCATGTTTTAAGATTTGAAATAGCTCAGTTATAATTCCACCATCTCTACTAGCTTTGTTCATAGTGATGCTTCCTAATGCCCACTTGACTTCATATTCCAGGATGTCTGGAAAGACATATGGTCAAAAGTATGTAAATAATCTCCTCAGTCCAGTGCTTCACTTCACCTATAAGGATTAAGCAAAGAGTCTTAATTTATGAATTACATACTCATTCCTCTTTGTCAGGGGTCCCCCAGCCTCCAAGATCTAATGCCTGATAATCTGAGGTGAAGCTGATGTAATAATATTAGGAAAAAAGTCCACAATAAATGTAATTCGCTTGAATCATCCCAAACCACCCCCACTACCTGGGTCCATGGAAGAATTATCTTCCACAAAACCGGTTCCTGGTGCCAAAAATGTTGGGGACCGCTGCTCTTTGCCACACATCTGGACCTGTTTCACTGAAATAAATGATTGGATGTGAATGTAGCATCAGACCTCCAGAGGGCACCAGAGAGCCAGAAAACAAAAATTATGTTTCCAAAGAGCTTTTGTGTTATCACCACCTGTGACACCCTCCTATGTAAAGAGGCACAGAGGCTCTTTGCTTATGCCTGTTGTTGTTATAGATTCGTGATGGTGGAAATCTCTGATGAAAAAAAAAAAAAAAAAANTCAGCTCTTCATATGAGGTGACGAAGGTACTGGAGCTTCAGCTTTAGCATCATTCCTTCCAAAGAAATCCCAGGGCTGATCTCCTTCAGAATGGACTGGTTGGATATCCTTGCAGTCCAAGGGACTCTCAAGAGTCTTCTCCAACACCACACTTCGAAAGCATCAATTCGTCAGTGCTCAGCCTTCTTCACAGCCTTCACGACAGGAAAAACCATAGCCTTGACTAGACGGAGCTTAGTCAGCAAGGTAATGTTTCTGCTTTTGAATATACTATCTAGGTTAGTCATAACTTTTCTGCCAAGGCTATGGTTTTTCCAGTAGTCATGTATGGATGTGAGAGTTGGACTGTGTTACTCAGAACTTACAGTGAACTAATTGTGTCAAAGTTAAACTACCAAAGGGTGAATAATAAAAATTAAAAGAAGATAAATAATTAAAAGGAAACTTATAAAGATTAACAAATCAAAAATATGAACACCAGAAGCTCACTCAATATTCAAAAATATTTATTTGAATTTTTCTCTGTGCCAGGAAAAGTGCTCATTGCTGAGAATGAAAACTGAGATATCAAAGGACATAAAAATGATGCTGTGGTTAAATTATTAAAGGGTAAATAATAAAATATATAAAATAGTTAATGGACAAATAGACATACATTTAAAGGACTGTAAAAATGAGAGATAAAAAGGATTATGAAATCCTGAAAGCTTAATAGGTTAAAGTGAGATGAGACAAATTAAAGCACTTTAAAAGAAATGTATTAGTTCGCCATTAAGAAACCAAAAAGCTTAGTGGTACAAGCACACATTGGGAGTGATCACTTACTGGTTGTATGGCCGTGAGCACACTGCTAATCTGCCTCCTACTTGTCAGATTTGTAAAAAGTGTACAATTATGGTTCCTATTTATGGGAGGAGAGTTGTGGAGATCAAGTGAGGTCACGGATATAATGCAATGAACGCAGTGCCTGGCTGAGGTCAGCTCTTGACAACAGCTCAGTTCAGTTGCTCAGTCATGTCCGACTCTTTGCGACCCCGTGGACTGGAGCACACCAGGCCTCCTTGTCCATCACCAACTCCTGGAGATTACCCAAACTCATGTCCATTGAGTCGGTGATGCCATCCAACCATCTCATCTTCTGTTGTCCCCCTCTCCTCCCACCTTCAATCTTTCCCAGCATCAGGGTCTTTTCCAATGAGTCAGTTTTTCCCATCAGGTGGCCAAAGTATTGGAGTTTCAGCTTCAACATCAGTCTTTCCAATGGATATTCAGGACTGATTTCCTTTAGGACTGACTGGTTGGATCTCCTTGCTGTCCAAGGGACTCTCAAGAGTCTTCTCCAACAGCACAGTTCAAAAGCATCAATTCTTCAGTGCTCAGCTTTCTTTATGGTCCAACTCTCACATCCACACATGACTACTGGAAAAACCAAAGCTTTGACTAGATGGACCTTGTCAGCAATGTCTCTGCTTTTTAATATGCTGTCTAGGTTAGTCACAGCTTTTTTTCCAAGAAGCAAGCGTCTATTAATTTCATGGCTTCAGTCACCATCTGCAGTGATTTTGGAGCCCAAGAAAATAAAATCTGTCTCTGTTACCATTGTTTCCCCATCTATTTGCCATGAAGTGATAAAACCGGATGCCATGATCTTAGTTTTTTGAGTGTTGATTTTTAAGCCAACTTTTTCCACTCTCCTCTTTCACTTTCATCAAAAGGCTCTTTAGTTCCTCCTCAGTTTCTGCCATAAGGGTGGTGTTATCTATATATCTGAGGTTATTGATATTTCTCCTGGTAATCTTGTTTCTGGCTTGTGCTTCATCCAGCCCAGCATTGCTCATGATGTACTCTGCATTTAAGTTAAATAAGTAGGGTGACAATATACAGCCTTGACACATTCCTTTCCCAATTTGGAACCAGTCTGTTGTTCCATGTCCAGTTCTAACTGTTGCTTTTGACCTGCACACAGGTTTCTCAGGAGGCAGGTAAGGCGGTCTGGTATTTCCGTCTCTTTAAGAATTTTCCCAGTTTGTTGTGATTCACACAGTCAAAGGCTTTGGCATAGTCAATAAAGCAGAAGTAGATGTTTTTCTAGAACTCTCTTGCTTTTTCAGTGATCCAACAGATGTTGGCAATTTGGTCTCTGGTTCCTCTGCCTTTTTAAATCCAGCTTGAACATCTGGAAGTTCTCAGTTTATGTACCTCCGAAGCCTAGCTTGGAGAATTTTGAGCTTTACTTTGTTAGTGTGTGAGATGAGTGCAATTGTGCAGTAGTTTAAACATTCTTTGGCATTGCCTTTCTTTGGGATTGGAATGAAAACTGACCTTTTCCAGTAATCATTTCCTAAAATAAGTCCCAAATGACTAATTTTGGAAACTATAGGATGGGCTTCCCAGGTGGCTCAGTGGAAAGAATCTGCCTGCCAATGCAGGAGATGCAGGAGACATAGGTTGGATCCTTGGGTTGGGAAGATCCCCTAGGGGAGGGCATGGCAACCGACTCCAGTATTTTTGTCTAGAGAATCCAGTGGACAAAGGAGCCTGGTGGGTTATGGTCCATAGGGTCACAAAGAGTCAGACACGACTGAAGCAACCTAGCACACACCCACGCAACCAACAAGGACCTGCTGTAAAGCACAAGGAACTCTGCTCAGTGTTATGTGGCAGCCTGGATGGGGGAGTTTAGGGGAGAATGGACATGTATATGTATTGCTGATTCCCTTTTCTGTCCACCTGAAACTATTACAACATTGTTCATCAGCTATACTCCAATGTGAAATAAAAAGTCAAAAAAGAAAACAAGCAAACAACAAAAAATCCCACATCCTTCCTTTGCATGTCCAGCTCCATGTCAGCCTGCAAGGAGCTTTACCATGTGGTCAGGTCAGACTGAAAAAATCACCTCCTGTAATACTAAGCGAGCAGAGACAAATGAAAACAGTCCATCTGGGCTTGGTGTTTTCTTGCTCTTTTCCCTAAACTTGACTTTCAGCTTTACAATCTCACAGGAAAAGAAAAGGAGCTTTATTTTAGGATATGAATATTTGCTTGGCATGGAAATATATTAAAAATGGAAAAGTGGAAAAAAAAAGAGAGAGAGAGCGCAAATTGGCAAAGGTCTGTCTCAAATCACAGAGAACAACTTTGAGGGATTGCTAAGAGGGAAAGTAATATCTTAAGTGACCTTACAATCAGGAATATTGGAAATGTGAAGAATGTTCCATTTTATTCTCCAGCAGAAGCAGAATATGCAAGCAAATTTGGCATAAAGATCCTAAAATGCCTTCTTAACTCTGCACATTTTCTCTTATGCAAAGTGCCAATAAAAAAAGGAAAGAGTTGAAGGAGGTACAAAGAGGGGAATGAATTTTAGTTTGCTGTCCACACGGAAGTGGAGAAAATGAAGCAGGCAGTTGTACGTGCTGGCATTGCACAAGAGAATGTCTTTTCTTTCTTTTCATTTAAAAGTTTTGTTAGTTTCTGTCAATGTTAGAATTCTTCAGAGAGCATCTGTAAGTCATGTCTAAAATAGCAGAAATTATCCTAGAACAGATATCCTGTCCACTTTGTTGACTTAGAGCTGGAATGTAAATGAAATCTCTTGAATCTGGTGAAAACACGGAGATGTGGCGATCTGCGGCCACATATTCATAAACGTATGCTTCTCACATGTTCACCTTAAAACGACCATGGATGGGGAAGGGTTTGTACCATCACTCGAATTCCAGAAACTTCAAAAACATTTTACTAACCATGATGAAGTTAAGGTGACAACTCAATGCCCAGCTGAATTTCCCTTAAGGTGAAACTTAATGCACAGTCAAATTTCAAGAGAAGGAATTTAGTCCACCTGGGTAAAGCCTGTGCCTTCCAGTTTTCATTGAAATAACAGAGAAGTATGGAAACAGGCAGAGAAAACCAGTCTGAGGACTTAGAAAGGGAAAATGACCTCAGTGTGCCAGAAACTTTGGGGAACCTCTACATAATGGACACACACAGGACCAGATCAAGGGAGCACCAACCACTCTGCAACCTCTGAAAGCCTCAAGTTCACAGCTGAGATTGGGAATGATGGCAACCATGGGCCACTGGAGAGACAAGGTGGGTGTCTCCAGAACCTCAGCAAAATGCTCGGTGCTGATGGGAAGAAGAGGGTCATCTCTTGGCTGCCTTTTTGCAGAAGGTTTGATGCTTTCAAACTGTGGTGCTGGAAAAGACTCTTGAGAGTCCCTTGGACAGCAAGGAGATCAAAACAAACAATCAAAGGAAATTAACCCTAAATATTTATTGGAAGGACCGCCGCTGAAACTGAAATTCCAATACTTTGGCCACCTGATGTGAACAGCCAACTCATTGGAAAAGATCCTGATGCTGGAAAAGATTGAGGGCAGGAGGAGAAGAGGGTAGCAGAGGATGAGATGATTGGATGGCATCACTGACTCAATGGACATGAAATTGAGCAAACCCTGGGAGATAGTGGAGGACAGAGAAGCCTTGTAGGATGCAGTCAATTGGGTGTCAAAGAGTAGGACATGACTTAGTGCCTAAATAACAACAGAAAGCAGGCTATGAGTAACCATCTGTGACCCAGTGTTCATCTCTACTTCTTGCCCTGGATTGAGTTTGAGTAACTCAGCTCTGTATATGTCCTTTGCACATCACCCCTAGCCTCACTAAACTTGGTGAACAGGGTCATGGGCTTCAGTAAACATGTAAGTGCCCTGGGATGATGCCAGGGGTTTTAAGTGGTAAGATGCAAAGGGCATCCTTCTTGCTCAGTTGTGTGTGTGCTCAGTCACTTTAGTCATGTCCAACTCTCTGCAACCCCGTGGACTATAGCCTATCAGGCTCCTCTGTCCATGGGATTCTCCAGGCAAGAATACTTGAGTGGCTTGCCATGCTGTCTTCCATGGGCATCTTCCTGACCCAGGGATGGAACCTGAGTCTCCTGTGGCTCCTGCATGCAGGCAGATTCTTTATGCTGAATCTCTCTTGCTCGATTATTAATGGGCAAAGTGTTACCTGTGGTCAGAGGAACACTGGTTAAAAAGACAATAGACATGGCCTCTGGGCTCACATGGTGGTCAGGGTTCCGACTTAAAGGCACATCAGACAATCTGTAAAAGTGACGTAGTTGCTACACTTAGTGTGCCCTGCCTCAGCTTCTGCTGGTTCCTCTGTTCATCACTTCCCTCCTGGCATTTCACCATCCTTCAGGCCCCAGGTGAATGTGTGTGTGTGTGTGTGTGTGTGTGTGTGTGTGTGTGTTTATAGGATGGGTTCAGAGGAGAAAGAGTGGCCCTCCTGGCTACTTTTTTCCTAAAGTCTTTGTCTAATCTTTGTATCTCTGCTGTCACACTCTCCTTCAGAAATAATGAGCAGAGAACAAACCAGTACCTACACAGAATTGATGCTTTTGAACTGTGATGTTGGAGAAGACTCTTGAGAGTCCCTTGGACTGCAAGGAGATCCAACCAGTCCATCCTAAAGGAGATCAGGCCTGGGTGTTCTTTGGAAGGACTGATACTGAAACTGAAACTCCAATACTTTGAGCACCTGATACGAAGAACTGACTCGTTTGAAAAGACCCTGATGCTGGGAATGATTGAAGGCAGGAGGAGAAGGGGATGACAGAGGATGAGATGGCTGGATGGCATCACTAACTCAATGGACATGAGTTTGAGTAAACTCTGGGAGTTGGTGATGGACAGGGAGGCCTGGCGTGCTGCAGTCCATGGGCTGCAGAGTCGGACACAACTGAGCGACTGAACTGAACTGAACTGAATGGAGAAACAGACATAGCGAATAGACTTATGGATATGGGGAAAGGGAATGAGAGGGTGAGATATATGGAAAGTGTAACATGGAAACTTACATTACCATATGTAAAATAGATTACCAAGGGGAATTTGCTGTATGGCTCAGGAAACTCAAACAGGGCCTAGAGAGGTGAGATGGGGAGGGAGATGGGAGGGAGGTTCAAAAGGGAGGGGATATATGTATACCTATGGCTGATTCACACTGAGATTTGACAGAAAGCAACAAAATTCTGTAAAGCAATTATCTGTCAATTAAAAAATAAATAAATTTTTTAAAAAGAGGCTTTTTAGTTCCTCTTTGGTTTCTGCCATAAGGATGGTGTCATCTGCCTGTCTGAGGTTATTATAAATGATTTAGAGATGATTTAAAGTACACAGGAAGGTGTGTGTAGGCTTTATGCAAATGCTACACCATTTTATGAAAGGGACTTGAGCATCCATGAATTTTCCAGAAGACTTCACGTTGCTTCACCCTTGTCATCTTTTATTGTTAACCATTTGGATCTATGCTCCATGAGAGCAAGGCCTTCGAGTAGTCATCACTCACTTAAAAGAGTGCCCAGCACTACAGAACAAATATCCACTGAATTAATGACATCCCCAACTATTTCCTAGTAAGGGAAGCTGGAGCCTTTTGCATTGTTCTATAGCCTCTTATTGGAGAAGGCAATGGCAATCCACTCCAGTATTTTTGCCTGGAGAATCCCAGGGACAGCGGAGCCTGGTGGGCTGCTGTCTATGGGATCACACAGAATCAAATACGACTGACGTGACTTAGCAGCATAGCCTCTTGGGAAGCCTATTGGGCTTCCCTGGTGGCTTAGAGAGTAAAGAATTTGCCTGCAATGTGGGAAATCTGGGTTCCATTCCTGGGTTGGGAAAATCCCTTGGAGAAGGGAATGGCTACTCACTCCAGTATTCTTGCCTGGAGAATTCCATGAACAGAAGAGCCTGCTGGGCTACAGTCCATGGGGTTGCAAAGAGCTGGACATGACTGAGCCACTAACACAAAGCTTCTTATTAGAGGAAAGGTCAAGACATTTTACAGTCTAAAATGTAATGATATACTCTTTAAGATATTTGAATTTTCATACAACTATTTCCATATTAAAATAATTATGTGAACAAATATACCCATTGCTTTTCTTTTTTAAATATTTATTTATTTGGCTGTGCCAAGCCTTAGTTAGTTTCAGCATATGGGATCTAGTTCTCTGACCAGGGATCAGTCTTGAGTCCCCTGCATTGAGAGTGCAGTCTTAGCCACTGAACCACTAGGGAAGTTCTGCCCATTGTTTTTTGTTTACTACTCTGAATTTCTTATCTGAGTCAGAAAGATCTCTCCTGGTTTTCATCATCTTGTTACTCATTTTAAATCATTTTTTTCAGTATGAATTTTATTAATCCAAACTAAATCTGACCTGAATAACTATGATGGTGTGATCACTCACCTAGAGCCAGATATCCTGGAGTGTGAAGTCAAATTGGCCTGAGGAAGCATTACTAAGAACAAAGCTAGTGGAGGTAATGGAATTGCAGCTGAATTGCTTCAAATCCTAGAAGATGATGCTATTAAAGTGCTGCACTCAATATGTCAGCAAATTTGGAACATTCATAGTGGCCACAGAACTGGAAAAGGTCAGTTTTCATTTCAGTCCCAAAGAAGGGCAATGTCAAAAAATGTTTACCAGACAATTGCACTCATTGCACATACTAGTAAGGTAATGCTCAAAATCCTTCTAGTGAGGCTTCCTGAAGAAAATCAACCCTGAATATTCATTGCAAGGACTGATGCTGAAGCTTAAACTCCAAAAATACTTTGGCTACCTGAAACTAAGGCTGATTCATTGGAAAAGACACTGATACTGGGAAAGATTGAGGGAGGAGAAGGGGGTGGCAGAGGATGAAATGGTCAGATGGCATCACTGACTCAATGGACAGGAGTTTGAACAAACTCGGATAGCTAGTGAAGGACAGAGAAGCCGGCTTGCTGCAGTCCATGGGGATTTACATCCTTTCAGCCAGGCCTCCCCTCATTGCTCATTGCTAACTTCCTTCCTAACAGTGGATATTTGAATAGTTTCCACTCATTTGTTTTAACAAATAGTGCTCCAGGGCATAACTTTGTGTACTCATCAGTCTACATATCTGCCAGAAGTAGGGCTGCTGAACCCAAAAGTAAATGTATTTGCATCTTGATAAAACATTGCTAAATAGTCCTCCATGGGTCATATTCCATTTTTCATTCTCATCAGAATAACTCTGGAGTTGAGACTTAGAATGGGGGGGGGTTTATAGAGATGATCCAGATTTTATAAGCCTATAACACCTCTCTTTTTCAGCTTCCTCTCATGTATTGAATACCAGCCTTTTCAACCCTTCCATCTTCTTATCTATCACCTGCCCTTTGGGGATCAGTAAATATCTTTTTATTTCAGAGAAAAGTCAGGCCTTTCAGTAAAAAAGTTATTAAAGCATCTTGGCTTCCTCCTTATCTTCCGCTCTCAGTCTTGTACTCTGTTCATATCACTGGGGAAGTGGCAGTCTTTCACTTGTCTAGGACCAGTGCTCTGGGTGCTCTAGGTCAAATCCCTACATAATTCCTCAGAGACCTCGATCTGTCAATCTAATGTTGTCGGTGTTGTGGGTCAGGCTCAGTCTGTCAATAACCAGTGCTGCGGCTGGACCAGCCCTTGTGGGTCTTAAGATTACAAGATCCCCTTCAATAACCATCAAGAAACGTTGGTGGCAGGCAGGGGATGGGGGGGAGTTTAACACTTACAGGACCTAGAAATCACATGGCAAATCTGAGGCCACACAGCACGGTCTTGGGTAGAAGAACAAGGGCCTGGAGTTCTACCTTTATTGGGGTTGAGCCCTGGGATCTAGGGTTTTTTGGGGGTGAAGCCTAGCATTTTGAGGGTTCACTCATTATTGGTGAATTTAACAGGAATTTAAGGCACAGGAAGAGAAAAAGCAAGTGGCCCAAATGGTTAATCATTGAAGTCAATCATAATCTCTAAAACAAAGGGGCCTCAGTGTGGAGGTAGGGGGTGGGGATGGGAGGAGCCCGGCTTTTTATCTAGTCCCGTGGCTTGCAGTGTGTTTATTGAAGACAGTCATCTTCAAAATGCATGCTTTGGTAAGCAAAGCTTAAGTCAGTCATTTGAATTAGACACACATGCACACAAAACAAAACCCAGCTGTCAAGGCTACACTACACTCCCTTCTCCTCCTCCTCCTTCTCCTGTTGCCTCCTGGCTCCCTGACTGCCTGCTCTCATTTTGTTTGTCTCATCATGACAAAACTGCTCACAAATATATCAATGAATCCCTCAGTGCTAGGCATAACTGACTGTCAACACTTTAGCTTGCCTAACACTTCTCAGCATTTGACCTTGTCTGCATTCTTGAAATTCTCCCTTGACCCAGGGGACCACTCACCTATGTGCAGGCCTGGTTTTCTCTTTCCTCCTTGGGCTTCCCTTCTTCCTCCTGTACCTTAAGTGAAAAGTGAAAAGTTAAGTCGCTCAGTCGTGTCTGACTCTTTGCGACCCCATGGACTGTAGTCCATCAGGCTCCTCCATCCATGGGACTCTCCAGGCCAGAATACTGGAGTGGGTTGCCATTTCCTTCTCCAGGGGATCTTCCCGACCCAGGGATCAAACCCGGGTCTCCCACGTTTCAGGTAGATGCTTTAACCTCTGAGCCACCAGGGAAGCCCATCCTGTACCTTAAATATTGCAATTTTTTAGAGTTGTGTCCTGGGTCATTTTATCTCGCTCTGGATATTCCCCTGCCTGATGCCAGGTGGCTTCAACCATTCCTTCTGTTGGCTTACGACTTCCAGATCTCTCTTGTCCGGGCCACGTTGTTGTTCTGAATCTATAGTCAGCTATGCACTAGACTTCTCTGTTTGGCTGTCACACAAGCGCCTCAAACTCAACGTGTACAAAACAGAATTCATCATTGTTCTCTTGACAATTTCATTCTGCTCCTGTTTTTGCTATATCCCTGAATATTCCCATCAATCACCCACTCTAAAAATACTGACTCTCAGCCTATTTCTTAACCCAATATTTAGTTCCTTACCAAGTACAACAATTTGGTCTTCCTAAAATATTTCTCAGGTCTTTTTTCTCTTCTGCTCCCAGTGCCCCTGCCTCAGTTCAGACTGCCTGAATTACTGACAGCCTCCTGCCTGATGCCTGATCTTTCCGTCTTTGGTCTTGAACAAAAATACCCCACTGCTACTGAACCAGGTAACTGAATCACATTCATTTGTACAGCAAGTCAGTGCTGAGACCTTGAGGTCTGCAGCAGAGAAAGGGGTTACAGGGGTACGGGCAGCCAAGCAAGGAGACAGGAGAACAAATCTCAAATTGGCCTCCTCGAAGGAGACGCTTAGGATATTTATGGGGTAAAGAAGCAGTGTGGGAGACTTCCTGGTGGTCCAGTGGCTAAGACTCCATGCTCCCAATGCAGAAGACCCGGGTGCAATTCCTGGTTGGGGATCTAGATCCCAAGTGCCACACCTAAGACCCAGTGCAGCCAAATAAATAGAATTCAAAAAGAGAAGCAGGGTGGTTTGAAGCTGCAGGGAAGGTTATTGAAGGGTTAGAAAAAGGTTAAGTAATTGGAGCTGTGCACAGACGTATCTGAGTTACATGGTTCTTCACAGGATGCACGTTAAGAAAATGATGGGCTGCATTATCATGATCTCAGGATGGAGATTTTGCCCCTTGACAATGAAAGGGCACCCAGTGGACACTTGTGCAGGCCCAGTTGAATGGTCAGTGGTCTCAACTGGTTTGAGCTGGGCAAAACTAGCCCCATGTTCTGAACAACAATTTAAACAACTATTACCACACTGACCCCTGGTCAGAAGTGTTGTCTACAGGAGGCAGTTAGAGGAGTTGTGTGATATATTTTCTAGGCTGTGAAGCCAGGAGGGTATGCAGTTTGCAGGAACAATTAAAACACACTTGGTCAGTGAAAGCAAGTTATAGGTTATTATTTATTAATATACAGATTCTAGTTCAAGGAATCTAATTAATGACTGCCCCCTATTTGACTTCACTGGGTTGAGCTTCAAAATGAAAATTTGCTCATGGCATTCTGCTGCTTAAAATTCTTCCTTTGTTCACTGTTGCTCTGAGATAAACTCCAGAATGCCTAAGCGAGGCATGGTCTCCCTGCGGCTCCCACTGTCACACAGATCGAGCTCCTTCCAACAAAGGTGATGTGCGTCCCTGTATCTCACCTGCTGCCTGCTCTACCATCAGTTCCTTTGACCCTCTCTTTCCTCCCCTGTGCCAGCTTGTTACCACGGCTCAAGCTTTCAGACCAGCTCTAGCGCAGACTTCCTGAAGCAATTCCTGGGCCACCAGCAGGCGTGGCACTAGCCTGTCCCTGCCTTTCCTTCCCCAGTTCTCTCACAGCATCCTTTGGTGGGATCCTTCTCATAGTGTTGCTGGGTGTTGGTACATCTGTCTCCACCACCAGATTTTATTTTTTTTTTGAATGTCCACTTAGGAATAGGCCCTGAGCTGGGTATTTATTACACATTATGCCATTCAATCACACAGCAGTCTTTTTCATGTTTTGTTTTTGGGTGCATAGTGGGGTAGGTAGAATCTTAGTTCCCCAACCAGGGATCAAACCCCACCTGCACTGGATCTTCCAACGCCTTGCATTGGAGGCACAGTCTTCATCACTGCACTGTCAGGGATGTCTGGAAGGTATGTGTTCTGAAGGGAAAGACCGTCTTCTTGCATATCAGGACCTACCTGGGACCTGTCATGCAGTGAGAGGAATCCAGCTGGTATGAAGTGAAATGACTAGGAGCAGTTGGGCGCTGCTGTCAGCACAGAAGAACAGGCTGTAGTCATTTAGTGGCACAAGACAGAGACTGCATCTGCAATTTTTCCAAGAGTTCTTCTTTTCATGTATTTATCACGAGTGTTACATTATCCATTAACTGTTCTGATAGGAGATGTCTTCACAGATGGGAAATCTGCTTGTTTTTTTCATGGGTATTTACACAGGAAATTTGCAATCTTGGTCAGTTTCCAGACTGGCTGAAGTCTTTGATGTCAGCACCGATGTGATCCAAAGGGTTTTAGAAAGCAAATTTGTACATGTTAGGGTCCACAAGGGGCTCAGAGCATATTATTTTAAAATGGCCCATTGTGGTGACCTGACAAACAAGGGATGAAGTCACAGTGGCCACATTGCCCTGGGGCATCCTGTTTTTCCTTAAGGCGATGTCCCATTTTTCCCTGCTGGTGCCAGTTTCTCAAGACTACATGACCACTGGCCTATGAGACTCCCTCCAATTATGTGACACAAGACCCCAGCTTAGGGCTAAAGGTAACTAAGGCCCCCTCCCTTCAGGGCACAATTTCCCATCGATAGAGTGTAAGAAGGGTTGGCTGTGAAGGGAGATTGCTGGTTTCTCTCTAAAGTCAGTTACTTTTTCTCTTCCTATAATAAATCTTTCTCTGCCTGAAAACCCAGCTCACTTTTTCTCCGTGTTTGCCTTTCAGTAACCACATTGGAACAGAAACTGAAGCAGGATCAAAAAGTCCTTAAGAAACTGGACTTGCCCACTCGTTCCAGGAGCTCCCAGGCCCTGGGGATTCCTCAAAACCGCTTTCTGCAAGCCAGTCTATATTGGGGCTCTTTGCTGATGTCCGGGGATGAAGCCTCATCCAAAGGCCATGGTCACAGCACAGCTTTGAAAGCGATTGAATCGAACGCTCACAGTACAGATACACCAAGGATACAGAAGGAAAGGAATAAAGGAGGCCAGGGCCTGGAGGAGGGGAAGTGATTTGTGCCTATTGCTGCTGCTCTAGGTCACCCCACCAGCGATTGTGGGGGAACCAGAGGAACTGACCGTGATGGACTGCCCGGTGACAAAAGGTTGGAAGCGCTTAAGGCAGGGAACCCAGGGGACCAATTTAGCAACAGAGTTATGCACAGGGGACGAGAGTTTTTCCAGCAATGGGAACTTCCTGTATAGAATCTGAGCCAGAGACGTGCCCCGTGACACACAGCCGGGCATGGTCTGCCTGAGTTTCTGTGTATGGATTATCCACCTTGGAAACAGGGGAAATGAAGAGCATGGAATGTGGGATGCAAAGTTTGAATCTGACAAAGGGCAGAGGACTTCACAGGGCAGAAGTGCCTGGGAGTGGGGCACTGGCCGGCCAGGTAGAGTCCAGCCTCCTGGAGCACAGCCCTTGCTCTAATTTACATGCATCTTCAGGACTCACCTTCTCGCATGTGCTCTTTGACTTGCTGTTACTTCTGTTCCTGTAGTCACACATAATGGCCTGCCTCAGGGAATCCTGCCCCTCTGCCTGACTGTCAAACTGAAGTGCCTTTGTTTAGAACCCTGTCCACCTGTGGGTGGCAGGAAGGAAGAGATTAACACAGTCCCTTCCTGAGACTTGCCACTCTACAAGATATTTGCAAGATTAATGGCCTTTTTAGTTTATTTCCTCACCTCTTCTATCTCTAATTCATAAAAGAACCTGGCATCCATACCCCGAGAAGATGGTTATTTGGAGACATTAACCGGCCATCTTCTTGGTCAGCCGGCCCTCAGAATGCAGCTGTTTTCTTTGCCTCAGCACCTCGTGTCATGTGGCGAGCATAGTGAGCTTGGACCCTTGACCCTGCTCCTGACCTCTGTCCTCAGCTGATTTTAATTTGCACCCTAAGCAGCTCTGTGCCAGCTGCAAAGAGAGGGAGCCAGTTCACACATCCCTCCCAGGGCACGGGGCTCACCTGGGCAGACCCCTCCCAGGGCAGGGGGCCTGTCTGGGCAAGACTCAGCACACAGGAACTGTGCACAGAGCCCTCGTTGCAGAGCACCTCCAGCCCTCTTCCTGGGCAGAGCTGGCGCTGAGTACCTCAGAGCAGGATCTGGACTACCTAACAGCCGCTCCTGGACAGGTCAGAGACGCTGGGCTTCATGCGAAGCAGTCTCCCTCCACCAGGTCTTCCAGAGGCTTCCACTGCACCAGGACCCTGGGCCCCTGTCTCCACCCACCACCCCTCTTCTTCCTGACTCCTGGGTCCCTCTCCTTAGGAGAAAGCCTCCTTTAAATTCTCACCCACTTATGGGTCAGAAAAAATGATTAGAAATCAGACAAGAGCTTCAGCCCCATGTCCATGCTGACCCTCAAGACTACACTTCTGTTCCTTGCACCTGGCCAGCACAACAAGGCCCATTTTCTGCAACTGTGAGCCCCTGAGGGGTGAGGATTGGCTGACCTAGACAAGCCAGCCAGCCCTTCCCAGCAATGCCTGGGTTGAGGTCTTTATAAACAGCCCCCTCCAGGAGGTGGGGCTTCCCTGGTTCAGTTGGTAAATGAATAAACCTGCCATGCAGGAAATGCGGATTCCACCCCTGGATCAGGAAGATCCCCTGAAGAAGGGAATGGCTACCCACTCCCGAATTCTTGCCTGAGGAATCCCCTGGACAGAGTAGCCTGGAGGCTACAGTCCATGGGGTCACAAGAGACCGACCTTACACTTAGACCTTTATCTTGAAAATCTGTTGCTAAACTGTGTCTGACTCTTTTGTGATCCCTGGACTGTATCCCACCAGGCTCCTCTGTCCATAGGATTTCCCAAGCAAGAATACTGGAGTGGGTTGCCATTCCGTTCTCCAGGGAATCTTCCCAACCCAGGCATCCGAACCCGAGTCTGTTGCATTAGACAGGCGGGTTCTTTACTACTGAGCCATACTAAAATGGAGTCTTTATCTTATTTGTAGTTTATTCTTGTGTATGGCATTCGGGAATATTCTAATTTCACTCTCATTTTCATTGTTCAAGGAACCAGTAAGGTAGGAGATAGATGGGTTCCAGGTCAGAAATTCACAGCCAGCCAGCCTCCACTCTGCATTTCCTGAGGCAACATAGGTGGGTTCCGGTTGAGGAATTTAAAACCAGCCCCCTGTTTGCTCTCAGAAATTGAAGTAACAATAGAAACAGAGTTAAGTAGCCAGTCTCTGTCTCCTGTAAACACCTCAAGGAAATAATCTTGGCTGGGACAAAAAGAGGCAAAACCCTGTCTAAGTGAAGGAATGGGGAGAACACTACACATGTGCAGAAAGGCTCCTTGGAGTCAAAAGTCAGAGGATAATTCCAGGCCATAAAGAGTCTTGCTCCTCCCAGAAGCCTCCCACTTCAAGATACATCTTGGCTAAGATTTGTATGTGTACCCCAGGGGAGGGTCCTGAGACAAATTAATCGGTGGAGGGGGGGTGGTTACAAAGGTTACAAAGCAAGATGATTGGCCTGAGGGAAGACAAAGACCCGGCTATCCTCTTATAAAGGATATAAACTTCCAAAGGCATGACTCTGAGCTCACCTGTGCACCTTTCCGCATGTACTTTTCTTTTCAATAAACTTTTTACTTTACCTTCTGCCTCCTCACCTGAATTCATCCTTGACCAGGCAGGCAAGACAAGGGACCTTAGCCCTGACTGCTGGCTCCTGTGGTCCAGTGGTTAGGACTCCTGGTCTGGGAAGCTAAGACCCTGCTTCCAGCTACCGCTCACTGCTGCTTAGAGCTGGGCACATCGGAAATGACCAGCACAGTGTCCTCCAGAGTGGCTGTCACCAATTTGTATTTCCAGCAGCAGAGGAGGAGGGTTCCCCTTCCTCCACAGCGTCTGCAGCATTTAACGTTTGTGGAGTGTTTAACAACGGCCGCTGCAACTGGTGTGAGGTTAGTCCTTCTTGTAGTTTTGATTTGCATTTCTCAAAGGCCTGGCGTGCTGCGATTCATGGGGTCGCAAAGAGTCGGACACGACTGAGCGACTGAACTGAATTGAACTGAACTGAATATTTAGCGATGGTGACATTGTGTGACTTTTCTTAAAGGATGTGAGTTAAAGGTACCTGCTGAAATCGGCTCCCTGAACATCTGCCCAGTTTTGAATTTTCTTTTGGTGACCACCCCTGGGGCGCTTCGGGAGGACGGTTATTGACTTTCAGCCCCAGGTCCTTGGGAATATGAAGTGCCAATCAGTGTTGCTTTCATAGTTGCTGTTACAAAAAACAGCACAAGGGGGCAGCATTTCTTCATGCTACACTTTCAGTTTTCCTTTTTCTGGACATTTATCTGTACTAAGGATTGCAGCAGCAGCAAGGATTATATGGGCTTCCCTAGTGGCTCAGACGGCAGAGCGTCTGTCTGCAATGCAGGAGAGCCGGGTTTGATCCCTGGGTTGGGAAGATCCCCTGGAGAAGAAAATGACAGCCCACTCCAGTATTCTTGCCTGGAAAATCCCATGGACCGCGCAGCCTGGTAGGTTACCGTCCATGGGGTCGCAAAGAGTCGGACATGACTGAGTGACTTCACTTCACTTTTCATTGTTATTTACTTTGGAGTAGAATTGATTTCTGATATTGTGCTTGTTTCAGGTGTATGGGCGCTTGATTCACTTAGACACAGATGTTTATTAGTTCTTTTGGGCGTTTTCTTTCTCATATAAATGATTAAAATATTTTCCACAGACTACCCTGTACAATTCAATAGATTAGTTGGTTGTATCAGACAACTATATTAATGATATATATATTGTTTAATATATATCAATGAGCATACATTATTAGCAAAATCTTAATTTATCCCTCAATTCTAAGATTTTTTTCATAACCATAAATTTGTTTTCTAAGTTTGTGAGTCTGTTTGTATCATGTAATATCTGACATTTGCATTCATTTCAAGAACACAACTGTGGGTGATACCCTGTGATGTTTGTCTCTCTCTCTGACTTCCTTTGCTGAGTAAGGTAATCACCCTGTCCATCCCGCTGCTGTCAATGGCGTTATTCTGTTCTGATTCCCGGCTGAGCAGTGTTCCAGTGCAGAGGTGCACCACTCGGTCCTCATTTTCCTGTCAATGAATAGCTTGGTTGAATTTGTTGCAGTGGAAAGGTAAAAAGGAGGAATGAGGTGTGTTTTTGTTTTTTTTTTTAATTTCTCTTTCTTAGGAACAAAGATGAAGAAACAGTGAGCAGGCCTGAAAGTTCCTAGTTTTTTTCTTCAATGCTCCTAACTCTGCGTGTCTATAACGAAGTTTGCTTCTCTGCCCCCTAACTCCGCAGGAGCTATGCTTTGAACCCATTTTCCTTGGACTCTATGCTAAATGCATCCCATGCCTGGTGTTTTCTCTTGCAACACCCTCCCCTTGCAGTTGCCCATCAGAAAGGAGACCACCGAATCGCCAGGCTCAATTACTGGGTTACTGAGGCCAGCTTATGACTGTCTTTGAAACAGTGCAAGAGGAAGAAATCAGGATCCTGTCGCCTTTGTTCCTCATCACTGACTGCGAGCCCTTATCTTATATGAGCCCCTAAACTCCTCATGGGGGGCACAGTTCTCGAGGCACGAGCCTACTGTGTTCCCTGCTTCACCAGCTGCGAATTAAAGCCACTTTCTATTTCCTCCAAACTTTGTCTCCATATTTTTTATTTGGCTTCACCTGGCAGAGAAAGCCAAGATTTTGGCCAGCAGCAATTCTAGTTCTTGGCTGTTGTCAACCGTGCTGCCCTGAAAAGAAGGGTGCGCAGGTCATTGTGAATTCTGATCTTCTCTGGGTCTAAGCCCAGACATGGGATTGCCTGGACTTAGTTTCTCTGGGTCTAAGCCCAGGCGTGGGATTGTCAGACCTTACGGTTTCTGGATGTTTAGTTTACAGGGAACCTCCTTGCTGGTTTTTATAGTTTCTACATCTGTTTGCATCCACACCAAGAGTGTAGGAGTGTTCCCTTTTGCCTCCATGCTCTGCCAGTCGGAGTCTCTGTAGATGTGTCAGATGGTGGCCATTCTAGCTGTGTGAGGGGACTTCTCATGGTAGTTTCAATTTGCCTGGGCTTAGTGGCTAGTGAGCAGAGACCCTTTCCCGGCGCTTTTTGATCTTGTGCAGCGTGAGTACAGTTTGCCTCTTGAAATCGTCTTCTTGAAAGATGCCCCTGTTTGAATTCCTTTCCCATGTCTTCCAATATAGGGCAGGTGACTAAAGGGCAGGTGTCATTTACAGGCCTTGTGAATATTCAGAGCCCAACAGCACCTGTTTTAAAGTTGTTCTGGAAAGCACTCCTAAGGAAACAGCATTACTTTCTGCACAACTCTGGTCCTCAGCCAATGAGTCTTATGGAAAACTCTGCTCCTGGCTCATCAACTAAGAAGAATGTGCCAGAAGAAACACCCAAAGTTGGGTCTCTTTTCTCCTCCCCTTACCATTCCAATTTTTGGAACACCTCTCTGCAGAGGGTGCCATCATCTGTCAGTGGGGCAGCCCTAAGGACGGAGGCTGGAGTTGGGAAATCCAGCCTACGGGACACATGGTGCCCAGGGGACCGTGTAAAGCTTTTCCCGCCCAGAGGCTCCACCATTTTGGGGGGTGAAGTAGTTGAAGTGGGCATGGTTTCTCTGCAGGTGAGCCTGCCTAGATCTGGAGATTGGGTGCTCATACAGATAGCAAGAGGCCCTCCAGGTCCATCATAGGAAGTATGTTCCCTGCCACATGCTCCCAGCTCCGTCTGCCCCAAGAGCCTTCAATCTTGAGACGGAAGTCTGCTCAGCCTCTAGGGATGTGACACCAGGCCAGGTTACTATAGCCTGAGGGCAAGAGTCAGCCTTCTTTCTTTCTTTCCTTTCTTGTGTTTTTATTCTCTGATCTGAATTGGAGTATATAATTGAATGACAAGGTTGTGGGTTTTTTTTCTTTCCTTTTGGATCTACAGCAACTAGATTCACTTAGACATAGATGTGCATATGTTCTTTCCCTTGTTCTCTGGTGCAGGATATTACAGAGTGTTGAGTAGGATTCCTGTGTTACACAGTGGTTCCTGGGGACTTCTTTTATAATGTTCGCCTCCCTCTGTTAGACTGAAATGGCTCTTCTCCCTCAGGCACACCTTTCTGTTCTGGGGAACACAGTTTGTGAGACTGATTCTCTTTGGTAGAGCTCATTTGTGTCCATTTTTGGATTTCAGCTAGAAGCAATAGCATATGGGACTCTCTCTCCCTGTGCCCCTCACTTCCTCGGCATGGTCATCTCTATTTTCCTCTCTAAGGCTGGACATAGTGTTATGCTCTGCTTCTCCACAGCTGAGTGATGTTGCTTCGCACCTGTGTGCCCCATCTTCCTTATCCGTTCACCTGTCCTTCTATACTTAGGTTGCTCCGTGTCTTTGCTATGGTGCCTAGTGCAGCCATGATCACAAGGACAACTGCCTTTCAAAATTATTACTTTCTTGGGATTGATGCCCAGGCGTGGGATTGCTGTGTCCTCAGGTAATGTTATATTTTTTAAGAACCTCCATGGTGTTCTCCCTAGTTCATGTACCATTTTCACTCTCCCAACAAGAGTGTAGAAAGGGTCCCTTCCCTTCACAGCCTCTCTAAACTTATTTTTTGATGTTTGGAGATGGCCAATCTCACCAGGTAATACTCGCTGGGCTTCTGATTGGCCTGTCTCTAATAATTAGCAATGTTGAGCATCTTTTCATGTGCCTAATGGCAATCTGCATACCTTCATGTAAGAAATATCCATTTTGATCTTTGGCCCATTGATTTCTTGGGTTTTTCATCTTTTTGATATTAAGCTCCAAGGATTGTTTCTATGTTTTGGACACAAATTCCTTGTGAGTATCTTCATTTGCAAATATATTTTCCCATTCTGAAGTTTGTCTTTCTCTTTTGTTTAAGGTTTCCTTTGGTGTGCAAATGCTTTTAAGATTAATTTGGCCCCGTTTTCTAACTTTTGTTTGAAAGTGAAAGTCATTCAGTTGTGTCCAACTCTTTGCAACCCACCAGGCTCCTCTGTCCATGTGGATTCTCCAGGCCAGAATACTGGAGTGGATAGCCTTTCCCTTCTCTAGGTGATCTTCCCGACCCAGGGATCAAACCCAGGTCTCCCACATTGTAGGAGGATTCTTTACCAGCTGAGACACAAGGAAAGCCCAATACTTGAGTGGGTAGCCTATCCCTTCTCCAGGGTATCTTCCTGACCCAGGAAATGAACTGGGGTCTCTTGCATTGCAGGCAGATTCTTTACCAACTGAGCTATCTGGGAAGCCCAACTTTCGGTTTATTTTTCATTATTCCGAGAGGTGGATCCTAAAAGCACTGGTGGAATTGATGTGACAGCATGTCCCACCTGTAGTTTCCTCAAGAATCTCATAGTATCCACCCTTACATTTAGATCCTTGTCTTAAATGAAGCTTACTTTTGTGTATGGTTTGAGGAATGTTCTAATTTCAATGTTCAGTGCTCAAAACCACGCTGCTGTCCTCCATACTGACTTTCACCTACGTTCCTTTCCAGCAACGGAGGAGGGTTCCCTTTCCTCCACAGCTTCTGGCGGATTTACCCTTAGCAGTTGCTGTTGTTCGTTCTCTCCGTCATGTCCGCCTCTATGACCCCATGAACTGCAGCACGCCAGGCTTCCCTGTCTTTCACTACCCGCCTGAGTTTGCTCAGATTCACGTCCCCTGAGTCAGTGTTGCCATCCGGCTGTCTCATCCTCTATCACCCCCTTCTCCTCTTGCCCTCAATCTTTCCCAGCATCAGGGCCTTTTCCAATGAGTCAGTTCTTCACATCAGGTGCCAAAGTATTGGATTTTCAGCTTCAGTACCAGTTCTGCCAGTGAATATTCAGGATTGATTTCCTTCAGGATTGACTGGTTTGATCTCCTTGCAGTCCAAGGGACTCTCAAGAATCTTTGCCAGCACCACAACTTGAAAGCATCAATTCTTCAGCGCTCAGCCTTCCTCATGGTCCAACTCACATCTGTACATGACAACTGGAAAAACCATAGCTTTGACTATAATGGACCTTTGTCAGCAGAGTCATGTCTCTGCTTTTTAATACACTGTCTAGGTTTGTCATAGCTTTTCATCCAAGGAGCAAGCGTCTTTTAATTTCATGGCTGCAGGCACAATCTGCGTTGATTTTGGAGCCTGAGAAAATGAAATCTGACACTGTTTCCCCTTTTCCCCCATCTATTTGCCATGAACTGATGGGACCAGATGTGAGGATATTCTTTTTTTGAATGTTGAGTTTTAAGCCAGCTTCTTCACTTTTCTCTTTCACCTTCATCAGGAGGCTCTTTAGTTCCTCTTTACTTTCTGCCATTAAAGTAGTCTCATCTGCATATCTGAGGTTATTGACATTTCTCCCGGCAGTCTTGAACCCAGCTTGTGAGTCATCCAGCCTGGCATTTCACATGATGTACTCTGCATATAAGTTAAATAAGCAGGGTGACAATATACAGCCTTGACGTACTCCTTTCACAATTTGGATTCAATCTGTCGTTCCATGTCCAGTTGTAACTGTTGCTTCTTGTCCTGAATAGAGGTTTCTCAGGAGGCATATAATGTGGTCTGCTATTTCCATAATCTTCAAGAATATTCCACAGATTGTTGTGATCTAAACAGTGAAAAGCTTTAGCATAGTCAATGAAAAGTAGAGTTGTTTTTTAATTCTCTTGATTTTTCAATGATCTAACAAATGTTGGCAATTTGATCTCTGGTTCCTCTGCCTTTTCTAAATCCATGTTGTACATCTGGAAGTTCTTGGTTCATGTATTGCTGAAGACTAGCTTGAAGGATTTTGAGCATAATCTTACTAGCATGTGAAATGAGTGCAATTGCATGGTCGTTTCCAGTGGCACCCCACTCCAGTACTCTTGCCTGGAAAATCCCATGGACGGAGGAGCCTGGTAGGCTGCAGTCCATGGAGTCGCTAAGAGTCAGACATGACTGAGCGACTTCACTTCACTCACTTTGAACATTCTTTGGCATTGCTTTTCTTTGGGATTGGAATGAAAACTGACCTTTTCCAGTCCCATGGCCATTGCTGAGTTTTTCAAATTTGCTGGCATATTGAGTGCAGCACTTTCACAGCATCATCTTTTAGGATTTGATGTAGCTCAGCTGGAATTCCATCACCTCCACTAGCTTTGCTTGTAGTAATGCTTCCTAAAGCCCATTTGACTTCACACTCCAGGATATCTGACTCTAGGTGAGTGATAACACTGTTGTGGTTACCTGGGTCATTAAGAACTTTTTCGTGCAGTTCTTCTGTGTATTTTTGCCACCTCTTCTTAGTCTCTTCTGCTTCTGTTAAGTCCTTGCCATTTTTGTCCCTTTTTGCGCCTATCTTTGCATGAACTATTCCCTTGGTATCTCCAGTTTTCTTAAAAGATCTTTAGTCTTTCCCATTCTATTGTTTTCCTCTATTTCTTTGCGGTGTTCACATAACAAGGCTTTCTTATCTCTCCTTGCTGTTCTCTGGAACTCTGCATTCACTTGAGTATCTTTCCCTTTCTCCTTTGCCTTTCACTTCTCTTCTTTCCTCAGCTATTTGTAAGGCTACTCACACAACCACTTTGTCTTCTTGCATTTCTTTTTCAGTATGCCTTCCTAGAAGAAATATCGATTTTGATCTTTGGCCCATTGATTTCTTGGGTTATTCATCTTTTTGATATTAAGCTGCAAGGATTGTTTCTATGTTTTGGACACAGATTCCTTGTGAGTATCTTCAATTACAAATATATTTTTCCTATTCTGAGTGTCATCTTTCTCTTTTGTTTAGAGTTTCCTTTGCTATGCAGGTGCTTTTAAGATTAACTTGGTGCCATTTCCTAACTTTTGGTTTATTTTTCATTATTCTGAGGGGTGGATCCCAAAAGCACTTGGTGGAATTGATGTCACAGCATGTCCCACCTATAGTTTCCTCAAGAGTTTCATAGTATCTGTCTTTAAATTTAGATCTGTATCTTATTAGAAGTTTATTTCTGTGTATGGTTTGAGAGATATTCTGATTCATTCTCCTTTTCATTGCTCAAGGAGCCAGCAGGCTGGCCTCCATATTGGCACTCACCTATTTTCATTGTTAGCATCAGAGGAGGAGGGCTCCCTTTTCTCCACAGCATGTGGTGGATCTGACCTTTGTAGAGTGCTTGACAATGTCCATTCTGGCAGGTTTGGGGTGATACCTCATTGCAGGATTGAACACACTTCCCTACTATTTAGCGATGGTGACATCTTTTCATGTGATTTTTTTTTTAAGGTGTGAGTTAAGGGTACTTGTTAAAACTGGCTTCATGAAGGTCTACCTAGTTATGAGTTCTTTTCAGTGACCACCCCTAGGAGACTCCTAAGGCACTGGCACCCCACTCCAGTACTCTTGCCTGGGAAATCCCATGGATAGAGGAGCCTCGTCAGCTACAGTCCATGGGGTCGCTAAAAGTCGAACACGACTGAGCGACTTCACTTTCACTTTTCACTTTCATGCACTGGAGAAGGAAATGGCAACCCACCCCAGTGTTCTTGCCTGGAGAATCCCAGGGACAGAAGAGCCTGGTGGGCTTCCGTCTATGGGGTCGCACAGAGTCGGACACGACTGACGTGACTTAGCAGCAGTAGCAGCAGCAGCAGCAGCAGCAGCAGCAGGAAACTCCAGGAAGACAATTGTGTACTTACACTTCCCTCCCACTCCCAGACCTTGTGAGTATTAAGTGCCAGTCAACCCAACTTTTATGGTTGTAGTTACCAATATGGCCACAAGGCGGCAGTATTTCCTCATGCCCCAGTTTCTTTTTTCTTCTTTCTTTTAAACTTTTTTCTGAACTGTCGTTGTTTTTTTCTATTGGAAAAGGGCTTCCCAGGTGGTGCTGGTGGTAAAGACCCTGCCTGCCAATGCAGGAGACATACTTTTCGGTGTTTTGAGATGGCCATCCCGACTGATGTGAGGTGACACCACATCAGACTTTTGATTTGCCTTTGTGTCACAATGAGAGATGCTGAGCATGTTCTCATGTGCCTAACCACAATACCTAGGTCTTCCTCCAAGAAATATCCATTTCTGTGTTTGGCCCATTTGTGTCTTGGGTTGTTGTGTTTTTGATATTGAACTATTTGGGGCTCCTTGTATGTTTTGGAGAGGAATTCCTTATTGGTATCTTCATTTGCAAATATTTCTTCCCATTCCAGGTTCCAACTGTCTTTCATTTTGGGTTTCCTTTGTTGTGCAAATGTTTTTAGGGTTAATTAGGTTCTGTTTTCTTATTTTTGCTTTATTTTTCATTCATCTAAGAGGTGTATCCAAAAAGACCTTTCTGCAATTTATGTGACTGTATGTCCTGGCTATGGCTCCTCAAGATTTTCTAAATCCTGACCTTTAGATCTTTTATTTGGAGTTATTTTGTGTATGGTGTTAGGGAGTATTCTAACCTCATTCTCATTTTCCTCATATCAGTATCCATCTCTCTATCCTTAACAGTGTCTGTTACCAATTTACAATCCCAGCATCAGTGGAGGAATGCTCCCTTTTCTCCACACCTTCACCAGCGGTTATTGTTTGTCCAATTTCTAGGAATGGCCATTCTGACTGCTGTGAGGTGATACCTTGCTGCGGTTTTGATTTGCATTTCTTTGATATTTAGCCATGTTGATGTCTTTTCATGAGATTTGTTTTAAAGGGTGTGAGTTAAACTTACCTCTTGAGATGGGTCTTGTATGTCTTCTCTGTTTTGAATTTTTTCGATGACCACCACTAGGACATTTCTTGAGGTTAGTTGTTTTCCAGTTACAACAAAGGCCCAAATAGTCAAATCTAAGGTTTTTTTCAGTAGTTATGTATGGATGTGAGAGTTAGATCATAAAGAATGCTGAGCACTGAAGAACTGATGCTTTCCAATTGTGGTGCTGGAGAAGACTCTTGAGAGTATGACAGCAAGGAGATCAAACCAGCCAGTCCTTAAGGAAATCAACCCTGAATATTCATTGGAAGGACTGATGCTGAAGCTGAAGCTCCAGTACTTTGGCCACCTGACAAGAAGAGCCGATAGTTGGTAAAGACCCTGATGCTGGGAAAGATTAAGGGCAGGAAGAGAAGAGGGTGACATGGTTGGATGACATCACCTACTCAGTGAACATGAGTTTTGGAAAATTCCAGGAGATAGTCAAAGACAAGGAAGCCTGACGTGCTACAGTGCATGGGGTTGCAAACAGTCGGATGTGACTGAGCAACTGAATAACAGGAACCCTGTGAATATTAAATATCCCTCAGCTCAGCTTTTCAAGTTGTTGCTGCTGACAATGACCAAAGGTGGCAGCATTACTTTATGTCCAACTTTTTTTTCAGTCCTGTAATTTTCTTATTATTTAGCATTGGCATAGAGGTGATTTACGATGTGGCATTTGTTTCAGGGGTAAAGGAACTTGATCCAGTTGTACACAGACGTTTATCTATTCTCTTTCTTGTTCTTTTTCGCATCTAGATGATTACCGTCTGCCCAGTAAACTTCCGGTGNAAGATTAAGGGCAGGAAGAGAAGAGGGTGACATGGTTGGATGACATCACCTACTCAGTGAACATGAGTTTTGGAAAATTCCAGGAGATAGTCAAAGACAAGGAAGCCTGACGTGCTACAGTGCATGGGGTTGCAAACAGTCGGATGTGACTGAGCAACTGAATAACAGGAACCCTGTGAATATTAAATATCCCTCAGCTCAGCTTTTCAAGTTGTTGCTGCTGACAATGACCAAAGGTGGCAGCATTACTTTATGTCCAACTTTTTTTTCAGTCCTGTAATTTTCTTATTATTTAGCATTGGCATAGAGGTGATTTACGATGTGGCATTTGTTTCAGGGGTAAAGGAACTTGATCCAGTTGTACACAGACGTTTATCTATTCTCTTTCTTGTTCTTTTTCGCATCTAGATGATTACCGTCTGCCCAGTAAACTTCCGGTGGTATCCAAAACTCTTAATTTTCCCAACTTTATCTGGAGATTTAGGGCTCATGCAGAGGGCAAGGGGCACTCCAGGAACATCATGGGGCACCCTGCCTCCCACATCCTTCCAGGACCTGAGCCCTACAACAATCCAGCCTTGGAAGCTCACCCTGCCCAGTCTCCAGAGATTTGAAACAAGCCTAAGAAACCATCGGCTGAGGGGAACAGAGTCAGTTTTTGTTTTTCTTTTTTTTTTTTATCCTCTAGTGTGCAATGGAGTGTGTAGGGGAATTGGTGTTTCCCTTGTGGCTCAGACAGTAAAGAATCTGCCTGCAATGCAGGACACCTGGGTTCGAAAGATCCCCTGGAGGAGGGCATGGCAACCCATTCCAGTATTCTTGCCTGGGAAACCCCAGGGGCAGAGGAGCCTGGTGGGCTACAGATGGTAGGTGTTCCCGTGTCTTTTAAAATGTTGGGTTTTGACCCAATCAAAAAATGGGCCAAAGAACTAAATAGACATTTCTCCAAAGAAGACATGTGGATGGCTAACAAACACATGAAAAGATGCTCAACTTCACTTATTATCAGGGAAACGCAAATCAAGACCACAATGAGATACCATTTCACGCCAGTCAGAATGGCTGCAATCNCTTTGGGCCGGGTCACCTCAGCCCGGAACTTTGTCACGGGTGGATTTTCTCTCAGAGCCCCTCCCGACAATAATTTGGTTTTCTCAGTCTGAGTCTGTTTCTGTTTTGTACACTAGTTTATTCGTGTGAATTTATAGATCCTGTGTATACATGATATCTTAGGGTAGTAGTCTTTCTCCCTGACTTACCTTACTTAGTATGATAATTTCTGGGCACATCTATGCTGCTGCCAATATCATCATTTTTTCTGTTTTTGACTGAGTAGTAGTCCAGTGTATAGACGTACCATGTAGTCTTCATTTTTCTGTCACTGGACATTTTGGTGGGTTCCATGTCTTGGCTGTTGTGAATGGTACTGCCCAGAAAACCGGGTTGCACGTGTCATTTCAAATGAAGAATTTCTCCAGATCTAAGCCTGGGGAGGGATTGCAGGAGCGTATGATACCTCTATGTTTAGTTTTTCAGGGAACCTCCATGCTGTTTTCCATAGTGGCTTCGCCATTTACATTCCCGCCGAGACTGCAGGAGGACTCCCTTTTCTGTACAGCCTATGGAGTGTTATTCTCGGTAGATCTTTTCAATGATGGCCATTGTGACGAGTGTGAGGCGATACCTCATTGTAGTGTGATTGGCATTGATTTAATAATTGCTGATGTAGAGTATCTTTCCTTTTGCTTTTATTATTTTATGCCTTATGAGTGCAGTTTACCTGCTGAAACTTGGCCCTGTCTGGACTTCTTTCCTAGCTTACCCCAGGACATTTCTTGATTGGCTCCATTTCCAGCCTGTCTGGCATGTGACTATTAAGGGCCCTCAGCCCCTGTCTTATGGCTTCCCAGGTGGCTCAGTGGTAAAGAATGCGCCTGCAAAGAAGGAGATGTGCAGGAGACACGGGTTCAGTCCCTGGGCTGGGATGATCCCCTGGAGCAGGAAGTGGCAACCCACTCCAGGATTCTTGCCTGGGAAATCCCATGGACAGAGGAGCCTGATGGGCTGCAGACCATGGGGTCACACAGAGTTGGACACAGCTGAGTGACAAGAGCAGCACCTGTTTTAAGGTGTGCATATTGATCTGAACCAGCTAATTACTCCCTGCCTCTCACCTTTCCATGTTGGCAGCCATACTTTCTTTCCTAAGTCTGTGTATCTGTTTCTGTTTTGTAATGAGCTTTGTTTGTATCCATTTTTGGATTCCACCAGAAGGGATATTCTATGATATCTGCTTCCCTGTCTCACTCACTTCACTTAGTATGATCATCTCTGGTTTCTTCCCTGTAACTGGAAATGGCATTATTTCATCCTTACATATGTCTGAGTAATACTGCACTGGGTTCAGTTTAGTCGCTTAGTCAGGTCCGACTCTTTGCAACCCATTAACCGCAGCACGCCAGGCCTCCCTGTCCATCATCAACTCCCAGAGTTCACCCAAACTCATGTCCATTGAGTCGGTGATGCCATCCAACCGCCTCATCCTCTGTCGTCCCCTTCTCCTCCTGACCCCAGTCCCTCCAAGCATCACGGTCTTTTCAAATAAGTCAGCTCTTCACATCAGGTGGCCAAGGTATTGGAGTTTCAGCTTCAACATCAGTCCTTCCAAAGAACACCCAGGACTGATCTCTTTAGGATGGACTGGTTGGATCTCCTTGCAGTCCAAGGGACTCTCAAGAGTCTTCTCCAATACCACAGTTCAAAAGCATCAATTCTTCAGCACTCAGCTTTCTTCATAGTCCAACTTTCACGTCCATACATGACCACTGGAAAAATCATAGCCTTGACTAGACAGACCTTTGTTGACAAAGTAATGTCTCTGCTTTTTAATATGCTGTCTAGGTTGGTCATAACTTTCTTTCCAAGGAATAAATGTCTTTTAATTTCATGGCTGCAATCACCATCTGCAGTGATTTTGGAGCCCCCCAAAATAAAGTCAGCCACTGTTTCCACTGTTTCCCCATCTATTTGCCATGAAGTGATGGGACCAGATGCCATGATATTAGTTTTTTGAATGTTGAGTTTTAGGCCAACGTTTTCACTCTCCTCTTTCATTTTCATCAAGAGGCTCTTTAGTTTTTTCGCTTTCTGCCATAAGGGTGGTGTCATCTGCATATCTGAGGTTATTGATATTTCTCCTGGCAATCTTGATTCCAGCTTGTGCTTCTTCCAGCCCAATGGTAGGCTTAGCTTGCATTTATTGTTTATAGACTTGTGAGGGTGGCCAACCTGGTGAGATCTGATTTCTCATTGTCATTTTGGTTGGCATTCTTCCTGTAATAATTAGGGATGCTCAGCATCTTGTCTTGTGGTAGTAAGTTTTTTTCTTTTTTTTTCTCCTTCATGGTTTTGAGAAAAATTTAGCAGTTTTAGTTCCTTTTTTGAAAGTCAGTTGTGTTTGTATTTTTTTAATGCAATATTCTCCCTAGGACCTTTCCTGAATGTAGCTGTTGTTAACAGTCCCCAAGGTCTGTTGAATTGGAGGTACCAGCAAGGGCAGGTGGTCAAGTTGTAGTTACAGAAAATATCCACACGGCGGCAGTACTTTCCCCACACCCAACTCTGATTCCTCAGGCAACCAGAGCCTAAAGAAGAGCTGGCTTCCTAGGCTGTGAAGTAGAGTGGAGTTGCCTGAGCAGACACCCAGGGGCTTAATCACAATACTTCTTCTCCCTAAAGCTTCATCCCTTTCCTGCAGACTAATTCCAACCTGGACCACAGCACCCTGATGAGGTGCCTAGGAGGCTGCACTCTCAGGAAGAAGGCTTGGCCTGGGGACCCCAGCACCAGAAGATGTGGAAGCTGGGTGACTTTTCCAAGGTCATCGAGGCTAGAGTGTCAGGACAGCATCGATTGTGTGCCCTAGGGACCGTGGTCTCAGCCAGATCAAACCAGAAAGTACAGATTTACGAGGGGCCTTAATGAAGAGCAACCAGCCCGGTCAATTCAACCCCACCACAGTCCAGCCATGAAAACAGCCTGCTGAGGTCCAGGAATGGGATGGAAGCCCAAGTCAGGTGAATGTTTCATATCTGAGGACGAGATGGTTGGATGGCATTACCAATTCAATGGACATGAGTTTGAGCAAGCTCTGTATAGGTGGTAAAGAACAGGGAAGCCTAGCGTGCTACAGTCCATGGGGTTGCAAAGAGTCGGCCCTGAGTGACTGAACAAAAATATATCCTATATGAACACATGAGTGCAAATTTAATGAATGAAAATATAATTTTCTATATTTCATGTGTGAAAATGTGTGCATATGTCATGTCTAAAAATAGAATTTTCTATATTTCTTACATGAAAGTATGTCTGAATGTTCATGTATTAAAAGATGTGTGCATATTTCATGGATGAAAAATAGAATTTTCAATACTTCATATATGAAGAGATGGGTGCATATTTTATGAATGAAAATATAGTTTTCTATAATTCATATATGAAAACATAGGTACATATTTTGTGGATCAAAATGGAATTTTCAACATTTTATATACACTCGTGAAAACATGGGTGTATATTTCATATATGAAAATAGAATTTTCTGTATTTCATATATAAATCATGGATGCATATTTCAAAGATGAAAATAGAACTTCCTATATGTCATATATGAAAGCATGAGTGCATATTTCATGGATGAAAATTGATTTTTAATATTTCATATATGAAAATGGATGTATATTTCATAGATGAACACAGAATTTTCTGTATTACATGTATGAAAACACGGGTGCATGTTTCATATATGAAAATAGAATTTTTGATAATTCATATGTGAAGCTATGGGTGTATTTTATATGAAAATAAAATTTTTTGTATTTCATATATGACATAATGGGTACACATTTCATATATGAACATAAGTTTTACATATTTCTCATATGAAAATATGAATGTGTGTCATACATACAAATAGAATTTTCTGTATTTCGTATAGGATAACATAAGCCCAGCTGTGGTAATGTTAGACCCTAGGCTTAATGTCTTGATAGCTTTTATTCGGGCATGCAGACATCGTCATTTATTGTGGTTGTTGCCAGTGCACGTTCCCACTGACAGTGTAGGAGGTTTCCCTTTACTCCAAACTCACTCCTGCATTTATTGTTTGTAGACGTGAGTATGGCCATTCTGACTGGTGGGACTTGATTTCTCATTGTCATTTTGATTGGCGGTCCTCCTGTAATGACTGGGGATGCTGAGCGTCCTGTCCTAGGTGGAGGTATGGGGTTTGTTATTGTTGTTGTTGTTGTTTTTTAACCCTTTAAGGGTGTGAGGAAAATAGACCTGTGGCCGTTGGCTTCCTGAAAGTTGTTTGTGTTTGGAATTTA
>SJYA01002696.1:172089-244152 GCA_006410615.1 Neotragus moschatus
CTCTTCACATCAGGTGGCCCAAGTATTGGAGTTTCAGCTTCAACATCAGTCCTTCCAAAGAACACCCAGGACTGATCTCTTTAGGATGGACTGGTTGGATCTCCTTGCAGTCCAAGGGACTCTCAAGAGTCTTCTCCAATACCACAGTTCAAAAGCATCAATTCTTCAGCACTCAGCTTTCTTCATAGTCCAACTTTCACGTCCATACATGACCACTGGAAAAATCATAGCCTTGACTAGACAGACCTTTGTTGACAAAGTAATGTCTCTGCTTTTTAATATGCTGTCTAGGTTGGTCATAACTTTCTTTCCAAGGAATAAATGTCTTTTAATTTCATGGCTGCAATCACCATCTGCAGTGATTTTGGAGCCCCCCAAAATAAAGTCAGCCACTGTTTCCACTGTTTCCCCATCTATTTGCCATGAAGTGATGGGACCAGATGCCATGATATTAGTTTTTTGAATGTTGAGTTTTAGGCCAACGTTTTCACTCTCCTCTTTCATTTTCATCAAGAGGCTCTTTAGTTTTTTCGCTTTCTGCCATAAGGGTGGTGTCATCTGCATATCTGAGGTTATTGATATTTCTCCTGGCAATCTTGATTCCAGCTTGTGCTTCTTCCAGCCCAATGGTAGGCTTAGCTTGCATTTATTGTTTATAGACTTGTGAGGGTGGCCAACCTGGTGAGATCTGATTTCTCATTGTCATTTTGGTTGGCATTCTTCCTGTAATAATTAGGGATGCTCAGCATCTTGTCTTGTGGTAGTAAGTTTTTTTCTTTTTTTTTCTCCTTCATGGTTTTGAGAAAAATTTAGCAGTTTTAGTTCCTTTTTTGAAAGTCAGTTGTGTTTGTATTTTTTTAATGCAATATTCTCCCTAGGACCTTTCCTGAATGTAGCTGTTGTTAACAGTCCCCAAGGTCTGTTGAATTGGAGGTACCAGCAAGGGCAGGTGGTCAAGTTGTAGTTACAGAAAATATCCACACGGCGGCAGTACTTTCCCCACACCCAACTCTGATTCCTCAGGCAACCAGAGCCTAAAGAAGAGCTGGCTTCCTAGGCTGTGAAGTAGAGTGGAGTTGCCTGAGCAGACACCCAGGGGCTTAATCACAATACTTCTTCTCCCTAAAGCTTCATCCCTTTCCTGCAGACTAATTCCAACCTGGACCACAGCACCCTGATGAGGTGCCTAGGAGGCTGCACTCTCAGGAAGAAGGCTTGGCCTGGGGACCCCAGCACCAGAAGATGTGGAAGCTGGGTGACTTTTCCAAGGTCATCGAGGCTAGAGTGTCAGGACAGCATCGATTGTGTGCCCTAGGGACCGTGGTCTCAGCCAGATCAAACCAGAAAGTACAGATTTACGAGGGGCCTTAATGAAGAGCAACCAGCCCGGTCAATTCAACCCCACCACAGTCCAGCCATGAAAACAGCCTGCTGAGGTCCAGGAATGGGATGGAAGCCCAAGTCAGGTGAATGTTTCATATCTGAGGACGAGATGGTTGGATGGCATTACCAATTCAATGGACATGAGTTTGAGCAAGCTCTGTATAGGTGGTAAAGAACAGGGAAGCCTAGCGTGCTACAGTCCATGGGGTTGCAAAGAGTCGGCCCTGAGTGACTGAACAAAAATATATCCTATATGAACACATGAGTGCAAATTTAATGAATGAAAATATAATTTTCTATATTTCATGTGTGAAAATGTGTGCATATGTCATGTCTAAAAATAGAATTTTCTATATTTCTTACATGAAAGTATGTCTGAATGTTCATGTATTAAAAGATGTGTGCATATTTCATGGATGAAAAATAGAATTTTCAATACTTCATATATGAAGAGATGGGTGCATATTTTATGAATGAAAATATAGTTTTCTATAATTCATATATGAAAACATAGGTACATATTTTGTGGATCAAAATGGAATTTTCAACATTTTATATACACTCGTGAAAACATGGGTGTATATTTCATATATGAAAATAGAATTTTCTGTATTTCATATATAAATCATGGATGCATATTTCAAAGATGAAAATAGAACTTCCTATATGTCATATATGAAAGCATGAGTGCATATTTCATGGATGAAAATTGATTTTTAATATTTCATATATGAAAATGGATGTATATTTCATAGATGAACACAGAATTTTCTGTATTACATGTATGAAAACACGGGTGCATGTTTCATATATGAAAATAGAATTTTTGATAATTCATATGTGAAGCTATGGGTGTATTTTATATGAAAATAAAATTTTTTGTATTTCATATATGACATAATGGGTACACATTTCATATATGAACATAAGTTTTACATATTTCTCATATGAAAATATGAATGTGTGTCATACATACAAATAGAATTTTCTGTATTTCGTATAGGATAACATAAGCCCAGCTGTGGTAATGTTAGACCCTAGGCTTAATGTCTTGATAGCTTTTATTCGGGCATGCAGACATCGTCATTTATTGTGGTTGTTGCCAGTGCACGTTCCCACTGACAGTGTAGGAGGTTTCCCTTTACTCCAAACTCACTCCTGCATTTATTGTTTGTAGACGTGAGTATGGCCATTCTGACTGGTGGGACTTGATTTCTCATTGTCATTTTGATTGGCGGTCCTCCTGTAATGACTGGGGATGCTGAGCGTCCTGTCCTAGGTGGAGGTATGGGGTTTGTTATTGTTGTTGTTGTTGTTTTTTAACCCTTTAAGGGTGTGAGGAAAATAGACCTGTGGCCGTTGGCTTCCTGAAAGTTGTTTGTGTTTGGAATTTATCTTGCAGTGCCCGCCACGGAACATTTCCTGAGGGCAGAGGTCATGAGCCTCTCTCTGGCCGCCAGCCCTTATGAATTAGAGGTGCGGGTAAGCCCTGGTGGTCAGTTGTAGTTACAGGAAAAGTCCACAAGGCGGCAGCACTTTTGATGCCCACCTCTGGTTCTTGGGGCAAGCAGAGGCTTCGGGAAAGTCGGCTTCCGGGCTGTGAGAGTAGAATGTGACTGAGCAAAACCCCAAGGGCTTGTGTCTCACTGCTTTTTCCTCTTAAAGCATCACACACACACCCTTATTGATAGCATCACTTTTTTCACCGTAGACCTCTTGATAGCTTTTTTTTTTTTTTAACATTCGGAGACTGTGCATATATGATTGTCTGTTCAGTTCAGTCGCTCAGTCGTGTCCGACTCAGCCAGTGTATATTTCCACGGACAGGGGATTATTTTCCTTCCACATTGTCTCCCGTATTTATAGTTTGTTGAATTTTGACAACGGCCATTGTGTGTGGTGGGATTTGATTTCCTGTTTTTGTTTTGATTGGCATTCCTGCAGCCGTTAGGGATGCTGAGCATATTGTCTTGTGGAGGACACTTGTTTTGCTTTTTAGTTTTTTTCCTTTAAAGGGTGTGAGGACAATTTACGTTTGGCAGTTGGCTTCCTGAGAGTTGGCTAGTTTTGAGATATATTTCTCCAATACCCGCCGCATGACATTTCCTGAGGGCAGCTGTCATTAACAGAACCACAGCCTTTGTGGATTGAGGTGCCTGTGTGCACCCATGATCAAGTTGTAGTTACCGAAAACGTCCACAAGGCGGCTGCACTTTTGCCTGCCCAACACTGGTTCCTGAGGCAATCTTAGCGCCAGTTGGCTTCCTGCTGTGAAATAGAGTGGAGTGTGCCTGAACAACAAGAAAGGGCTTGAGACTCATTACTTTAACCCCTTAAAGCCTCACACAAACATCCTGTCCAGACTAATGCCTTCCAGGTCCAGGGCACACTGCTGAGGGCGCTTAGGTGTCTAGGAGGCTGACCTCTCAGGAAAGAGGTTTGAGCTGGGAACCCCAGCGCCAGGAGAGGTTGAGGCTAGCTGAATCTTGCCTTCAAATTCCTGGAGGCCTTCATGCCACATGGGACTCTGAACATAGCAGATAGTAGTCCTTTAAAAAGGGTTCAACGAAGGGCACTGTGCCAGGCTGTGTTAACCCCACCCCAGTCAAGCAGTGGGACCCCAGCCTGCTTAGCCTCCAGGGATGGGATTGCATCCCAAGTCAGGGAGGTAGATAAGAGTACAGGCACTCCTTTCCTTTTCTTTAATCTCTTGCCGATGCTACTTTGCAGAATAGTTGATTTGCAATGTTGTGATTGTTGTCAGTGTACAGCTGCCTGACTCAGTATTACGGATCTATGGGGTATCTCTATTGAGTTTTTTTTGACCTTTGCCATAGAAGTTTGAGTGAAGTGCTGAGTATCAGGTCCTTGTGGAATATCTATCTCAGGTGATCATTTTTGTGAGTTATTTCTTAGAGATGTAGAGTTCTGTGTATATGTGGAAGGAAGGAAGGAAGAGGATAATCCTTGTGGGTTACCTATTACAGATACAGATTTCTTGTTCATGTAGGAGTCTACCTCCTAACTCATTCCAGACTCTTCAATTTCTTTTGTTTCTGGAACCCTTTTTTTCACTTTGAATTCTCAAAGTCCCTCTTTGGGTTGTAAATTTGTTTCCTTGTATTCTATTTTTATTTTTCCTGGAAGGTATCTCATATACCATCATCTTCCTCTGTCTGACTGACTTCCCTTAGAGCATGATTCTTCCAGGCCTATCCCTGTGGCTCCCAGTGTCATAATTCTCTTAATTTCTGTGGCAGTTTTTTAGGAGTGAGAAATAGTCTACCATATGTATGTACGACATCTTGCTTAAGCTTTAATCTTGGTGGAGATTTTCCTAGTTGTTTGTCTTGGTTATTGAAAGCAGTCCTGCAGTGTTCATTAGGGTTCATGTGCATTTTGATCAATGGTTTGCTCAGCGTATAGGTCCAAGAGTGGGAACGTAAGATCCCAGTTTTACCCATCTTTAATAGCTGGTTGTTTTGTTTGTTTGTTTATTTATTTATTTATTTTGAGGCATTCAGAGACTGTTCATATCCTGGCTATAGCCAATGTATCTTCCCACTGGCAGCTTAGGGAGATTCTTTTACTTCCAGGCTCCTTCCCACATTTATGGTTTGTAGACTTGGGAGGACGGCCATTGTGACTGGTGGAATTTGATTTCCCATTGTCATTTTGATTGACATTCCTGCAGCAATTATGGATACTAAGCATCTTGTCCTGTGGTGGAGGTTTGGATTTGTTTGGTAGCTGGCTTCCTGAAAGTCGACTCTGTTTCGAATTTACTTCTCCAGTATCCATACCATGACATTTCCTGAGGACAGCTATCATTACAGAACCCCAGGCCTTGTAAACTGAGGTGCCTGTGAGAACTGGTGAAGTTGTTCAGTTCAGTCGCTCAGTCGTGTCCAACACTTTGCGATCCCATGATCCCATGCGATCCTTTTGCGATCACAGCATGCCAGGCCTCCCTGTCCATCACCAATTGGACAGAATTGTCCCCTTCTCCTCCAGCCCCCAATCCCTCCCAGCATCAGGGTCTTTTCCAATGAGTCAACTCTTCTCATGAGGTGGCCAAAGTATTGGAGTTTCAGCTTTAGCATCATTCCTTCCAAAGAACACCCAGGCCTGATCTCCTTTAGGATGGACTGGTTGGATCTCCTTGCAGTCCAAGGGGCTCTCNCCAGTTTTTTAAGGAATCTCCACACTGTTCTCCATAGTGGCTATACTAGTTCGCATTCCCACCAACAGTATAAGAGGGTTAGGGTTTTTTTAATGAAACTTTGGCCTGATCTCCTTTGTGGATTTCTTACTTTCATTCCCATCAACAGGGAGGAAGTTTCTTTTTCCTCTATATCCTCTCAAGTGTTTATTGTTGTAGATTTTTTGATGCTGAGTGACTTCCCTGGTGGCTCAGAGGGTAAAGTGTCTGCCTACAATGTAGGTGACCTGGGTTCGATCCTTGGGTTGGGAAGGTCCTCTGGAGAAGAAAATGGCACCCCACTCCAGTACTCTTGCCTGGAAAATCCCATGGACGGAGGAGCCTGGTAAGCTACAGTCTGTGGGGTTGCAAAGAGTAGGACACAACTTAGAGACTTCACCTTCACCATTCTGACCTATGTAATGCAATACCACATTGTACTTCTGATTTACAGTTCTGTAATACATACAGGTGCTGAGCATCTTTTCATGTGTTTCCTGGCCACCTCTGTCTTCTTTGAAGAAATGTCCATTTAAATCTTGTGCCCCTATTTGATTGGATTGTTTCTTTGATATTGATGTGCATAAGCTGTTTGTGTGTTTCGGAGATAAATTCCTCATGTGTGTCTTTGTTTGTAAATATTAGTTGCATTTTGAGGGTTGTCTTTTTGTTTTGTTTATGGTTTCCTCTGCTGTTACAATGCTTTTAAGGGTAATTAGGTCCCATTTATTTATTTTTGTTTTATTTTTCATGATTCTAAGAGGTGGATCAGAAAAGGACTTTCTGCGTTTTATGTCAAAGTGTGTTCTGCTCTTTTCCTCAGAGTTTCATTGTATCCATACTTTTATTTAGATCTTTAATCTATTTGGAGTTTATTTTTGTGTATGCATCAGGGAGTACTCTAGTTGCATTCTTATTCTCATTTCTTTGAAAACCTGCACACTTTTCTCCATAGTGGCTGCTACTACCTTTCCACTAACAGTGTAGGAAGGTTCCCTTTTTCCCACAGTCCTTCTAGCACTTATTGTCGACTTGTGGATAAAGGTGACTGTGAATCATCTGAGGAAATACTTCATTGGAATTGTGATTTACATTTCTCTAATATTTTGCGATGGTAACATCTTTTAATTTTTTTTTAAGTATTTGAGTTAAACTTACCACCTGAAATTGGCCTCTTGAACACCTGCCTTCTTTTGACTTCTTTTTTGATGACACTCCTAAGACATTGCTTGATGGATGTGTTTTTTTTTTTTTCTTACAGAGCTTGAATCCTTATGAGTATTAAATGCCTAGCAGCACAAGTCTTCATGTTACACCATGAAAAGTGACGCATGAAGAAGCAGCACTTCTTCATGCGTCATTTTTTTTTTAAACTGTAATTTCCTTGCTATTTTCTATTGGAATAGAATCAACTTCTGATGTAGTATTTGTTTCCAGTGTATAGAAATTAAATTTAGTTTATATAGGCATTTATCTATTCTCTTTCAGGTTCTTTTTTGCATAGAGGTGAGTACAGTATATTCAGTAACTTCCCTCTGCTTTTCAGTAGCTCATTTTTTATCTTTTTGATTATATGTTAATGTGTATATGTTAACTCCAAACACCTAATTTCTTGAGTCTGTATCTGGAGGCTCTGCAGAGGGCAAAAGCACTCTAGGTTATTTGCGGAGGCACACTGCCTGCCACATGCTCAGAGCTCCCTCAGCCCCAGGACACTCCAGCCTTGGGACCCAATCCAATTAGGCTCCAGGGATATGACCACAGCCTAGGTCACTATGGCCTGAGGGAAAATGAGTCAGCATTTCTTTTATTTTTCTTTTTAATGTTTCAATCCTATAATTTGAACTGGAATATACAGGTGAATTATAATCATATGGGTTGTTTCTTTTTTCTTCCTTTTCAATCTAGCATAATTTGATTCTCTTCTACACAGATGTATATACATTACTTTTCGGGGTTTTTTTTCATATAGGTAATTACACAGTGTTGCATATGCTTCCTTGTGTTACACAGTAGGGCATGGTGACTTTATGAGTAGTAGTGTGCATATATTAGTCTGAAGTAATTCATTTCTCCCTCACCATAGCTTTCTATGTTGGTGAGCAGATATGCCTTTTCTAAGTCTATGAGGCTGTGTCTCTTTAAGAAAGAAGTTCATTTTCATCCATTTTAAGATTATACCTAGAAGTGATATCAATATATGATGCTTGTTTGTCATTGTCTCCCTTACTTCACTTTGAATGATGGTCTCTAATTTCTTTTCTGTGACTGGACTTGACATTATTTCCTACTCTTTATAGTTGAGAAATATTGAATTTTGTATATGTACCCCATTGTATATATCTACCCCATTGTGTATCCATTCATCTGAAATTTCTATAATTAGCTTGCTTCCCAGACTTGGTTGTTGCACCTTGTGGGCCAAGATTGCAGGGTGTCTTTTACATTTTTATTTTCTCTGGATTTATGCCCAGGTGTGGGATTGCTGGGTCCTACTGCAGCCATGAAATTAAAAGATGCTTACTCCTTGGAAGAAAAGTTATGACCAACCTAGATAGCATATTCAAAAGCAGAGTCACTACTTTGCCAACAAAGGTCTATCTAGTCAAGGCTGTGGTTTTTCCAGTGGTCATGTATGGATGTGAGAGTTGGACTATAAAGAAAGCTGAGCGCCGAAGAATTGATGCTTTTGAACTGTGGTGTTGGAGAAGACTCTTGAGAGTCCCTTGGACTGCAAGGAGATCCAACCAGTCCATTCTGAAGGAGATCAACCCTGGGATTTCTTTGGAAGGGATGATGCTAGAGCTGAAGCTCCAGTACTTTGGCCACCTCATGCAAAGAGTTGACTCACTGGAAAAGACTCTGATGCTGGGAGGGATTGGGGGCAGGAGGAGAAGGGGATGAAAGAGGATGAGATGGCTGGATGGCATCACGGACTTGATGGACATGAGTCTGAGTGAACTCTGGGAGTTGGTGATGGACAGGGAGTCCTGGCGTGCTGCGATTCATGGGATTGCAAAGAGTCAGACACAACTGAGTGACTGAACTGAACTGAATGTACTTCTCTGTTATTTTTCAAATGAACCTCCATACAGTTCTCCCCACTGGATGAACCTATGTATATTGCGATTAACAGTGCAAATGTGTTTCCTTTTCTCTACATCCTCTCCAGCATTTATTCTTTCTAAATAATTTTATTTAATCATTTGTCTTTGGTTGCACTGGCCTTGGTTGCAGAAATCTACCTTTCTCTATCTGCAGTGAAAGGGGGCTACTCTCTAGTTTCACTGTCCAGGCTCCTTGTTGTGGTGGCTTCCGATTGCAGAACGTGGGCTCTGTAGCACCAGGCTTCAGTAGTTGTGGTGGGAGGCCTCAGTAGTTGTCGTTAAAGGGCTCTAGAGTCAGAGAAGGCAATGGCAACCCACTCCAGTACTCTTGCCTGGAAAATCCCATAGATGGAGGAGCCTGGTGGGCTACAGTCCATGGGGTCGCTAAGAGTAGGTCACGACTGAGCAACTTCACTTTCACTTTTCACTTTCATGCATTGGAGAAGGAAATGGCAACCCAGTCCAGTATTCTTGCCTGGAGAATCCCAGGGACAGAGGAGCCTAGTGGGCTGCTGTCTATGGGGTCGCACAGAGTCGGATACGACTGAAGCGACTTAGCAGCAGAGTACAGATTTAGTAGTTGTGGCACAGGGGCTTTGTGGCCCTATTTATACGGAGTCTTCTGAGACCATGGTTCCAACCTGTGTTTTCTGTATTGGCAGGCACATTCTTAATACTGCACCATGAGGAAAGTCCTAGAATTTATTCTTTAAGATGTTTTGAGATGACCATTCTGACCAAGGTGCGTGCTTAACTCATTGGACTTTGATTTGTGTTTTTCTAGTAATTAGTGATGCTGATCACATTTTCATGGGCCTAAGTGAAGTCTGTAGACCTTCCTAAGAGAAATAACCATTTCAGTCTTTGGCCCATTTTGTTCTTGGTTGTATGTATTGTTGATATTAAGTTACACAAGCTGATTGTATGTTTTGGAGATGAATCTCTTGTGGGTATCTTCCTTGGCAAATATTTTTTCCTATTCTGAGGATTGTTCTTGTCTTTCCTTGAGGGTTTCCTTTAGGTATGCTAACACTTTTAAGGTTAATTCAGCCCTACTTTCTGATTTGTGGTTTATTTTTCATTATTCTAAGAGGTGAATCCACAAAGAACTTGCTACATTTTATGTCAAATTATGTCCTGTTCATATTTTTCTCAGTAATTTGATAGTATCCATCATTACATTTCTCTGGAGCAGGAACTGGCAACCCACTCTGGTATTCTTGCCTACAGAATTCCATGGACAGAGAAGCCTGACAGGTTACAGTCCATGGGGTCACAAAGAGTTGGACATGACTGAGCAACTAACACACAGACACATCATTACATTTAGATATTTATATTCTCTGGGGTTTATTTTGTGTTTGGTATTAGGATGTTTTCTATTTTCATTCTCATTTTCATGGTTGAAGGACTCCTCATAGTGTCCTCCAGAGTGGCTGTTACCCATTTACATCCCAAGCATCAGTGGAGGAGGGATCCCTTGTCTACACAGCCTTTCTGCACTTACTGTTTGTAGGGTATTTGGCAATGGCCATTCCTACCAGTGTGATGTGATACCTCACTGTATTTTAGAATTTCTCTAATGTTTAATGATGTTGACATCTTTTCATGTGATTTTTTTAAATGTGTGACTTAAACTTACATCTTGAAATTGGCTTCTTTAATGCCTGCCTTGTTTTGGGTTCTTTTTCCATGATCACTCTTAGGAAATTTCTTGGGGGGCAAGTGTTTTTTCCTTACACCCCCTGAATCCTTGTGAATATTAAATTCCCAGCAGCACAGCTCTTCATGGTATTATTACAGACAATGGCCACAAGACAGAAGTGCTACTTCATGCCACATTTTTTTTTCTGTAAATTCCTTGTTATTTTCTATTGGGATAGAGTGGATTTCTGATGTTTCTTTGAGGTGTACAGGAACTCAATTCAGTTACACATAGATGATTATTCCTTTTGGGTCCCTTTTCACATAGAGGTGATTACAGTGTGTTCAATAGGCTTTCCTATGCAATTGAGTAGGTACTTTTATCACCTGTTTGATATATTTGATATATCATCTATTTGATATATATTAATATATATGTTAGTTTCAATCTCTTGATTTATCCTGCCTGTATCTGGAGGTTGGGGACTCTTCAGAGGGCAACAGGCACTCCAGGTCCATTCTGGAGACACACTGCCTGTTACATGCTCCCAGCTCCCTCAGCCCCAGGGCACTACAGCCCTGGGACCAAACCAGTCAGGCTCCAGGGATGTGACACCAGTATGTCCTGAGTGGAATAGAATCAGAATTTCCTTCATTTTTGTCTGTTTTCATCCCATCTTTTGAACTGGAGGGCACAGTGAATTGCAACCTTGTTGGTGTTTTGATTTTTCCTTTTTTTCTACTACAAATTGTTTCACATCTATGTAGGTATATATATGATTTCTTGGGGTTTTTTCTTTATACATTATTACATAATGTGGAGTACATGTCTTTATGTTACACAGTGGGTCCTGGTCACTTGTTTTATCAACAGTTGTTGTTCACTCGCTCAGTTGTGTCCAGCTCTCTGTGACCCCATGGACTGCAGCATGCCAGGCTTCCCTGTCCCTCACTATTTCCCGGACTTTGCTGAAACTCATGTCCATTGAGTCAGTGATGCTATCCAATCATCTCATCCTCTGTTGTCCCCTTCTCAACCTGCCTTCAATCTTTCCCAGCATCAGGGTCTTTTCCAATGATCTGGCTCTTTGCATCAGGTGGCCAAAGTATTGGAGCTTCAGTTTCAATATCAGTCCTTCCAGTGAGAATTCACGGTTGATTTCTTTTACGATTGACTGGTTTGATCTCCTTACTGTCTAGGGGACTTTCAAGAGTCTTCTCTAGGACCACAGTTTGAAGGCATCATTTCTCTGGCACTCAGCTTTCTTCATGGTCTAACTCTCACATAACTAACTCATACATGACTAACTGGTCTAACTCATACATGACTACTGGAAAAACAATAGCTTTGACAATGTGGACCTTTGTTGACAAAGTAATGTCTCTGCTTTTTAATACACTGTCTAGGTTTGTTACTGCTTTTCTTCCAAGAACAGGAAATTTCATGCCTGCAGTCACCATCTGCAGTGATTTTGGAGCCCAAGAACATAAAGTCTGTGGCTGTTTCCCTCATTTCCCCATCTATTTGCCATGAAGTGATGGGACCTGATGCCATGATCTTAGTTTTTTCAGTGTTGAGTTTTAAGTGAGCTTTTTCATTCTCTTTCACCTTCATCAAGAGGTTCTTTAGTTCCTCTTCAGTTCAGTTCAGCTCAGTTCAGTTGCTTAGTCATGTCCAGTTCTTGCGACCCCATGGAGTACAGCACACCAGGCCTCCCTGTCCATCACCAACTCCTGTAGTTTACTCAAACTCATGTCCATTGAGTCGGTGACGCCATCCAACCATCTCATCCTCTGTCGCCCCCTTCTCCTTCCGCCTTCAATCTTTCCCAGCATGAGGGTCTTTTCAAATGAGTCAATTCTTCCCATCAGGTGGGAAAAGTATTGGAGCTTCAACTTCAGCATCAGTCCTTCCAATGAACACCCAGGACTGATCTCCTTTAGGATGGACTGATTGGATGTCCTTGCTGTCTAAGGGACTCTCAAGAGTCTTCTCCAACACCACAGTTCAAAAGCGCAAATTCCTAGGCGCTCAGCTTTCTTTATAGTCTAACTCTCACATCCATACATAACTGCTGGAAAAACCATAGCTTTGACTAGACAGACCTTTGTTGGGAAAGAATGTCTCTGCTTTTTAATATGCTGTCTAGGTTGGTCATAGCTTTTCTTCCAAAGAGCAAGCATCTTTTAATTTCATGGCTGCAGTCACCATCTGCAGTGATTTTGGAGCCCCCCAAAATAAAGTCTGACACTGTTTCCCCATCTATTTGCCATGAAGTAATGGGACCAGATGCCATGATCTTAGTTTTATGAATGCTGAGTTTTAAGCCAACTTTTTCACCAGCTTCTTTCACTTTCATCAAGAGGCTCTTTAGATCTTCACTTTCTGCCTTAAGGGTGGTGCATATCTGCATATCTGGGTTTACTGATATTTCTCCTGGCAATCTTGATTCCAGTTTGTTCTTCATCAAGCCCAGCGTTTCTCATGATGTACTCTTCATCTAAGTTAAATAAGCAGGGTGACAGTGTACAGCCTTGACGTCCTTCCCTATTTGGAACCAGTCTGTTGTTCCATGTCCAGTTCTAACTGTTGTTTCCTGACCTGCATACAGATTTCTCAAGAGCAGGTCAGTTGGTCTGATATTCCTGTCTTTTTCAGAATTTTCCAGTTTGTTGTGATCCACACAGTCAAAGGCTTTGGCATAGTCAGTAAAGAAGAAGTAGATGTTTTTCTAGAATTCTCTTGCTTTTTTGATGATCCAGTGGATGTTGGCAATTTGATTTCTAGTTCCTCTGCCTTATCCAAATCCAGCTTGAACATCTGGAAGTTCAGTTCATGTACTGGTGAAGCCTGGCTTAGAGAATTTTGAACATTACTAGTGTGTGAGATGAGTGCAATTGTGTGGTAGTTTGAGCTTTCTTTGGCATTGCCTTTCTTTGGGATTGGAATGCAAACTGACCTTTTCCAGTCCTGTGGCCACTGCTGAGTTTTCCAAAATTGCTGGCATACTGAGTGCAGCAGCACTTTCACAGCATCATCTTTTAGGATTTGAAATAACTCAACTGGAATTCCATCACCTCCACTAGCTTTATTCATAGTGATGCTTTCTAAGGTCCACTTGTCTCCGCATTCCAGGATGTCTGGCTCTAGGTGAGTGATCATACCATCATGACTATCTGGGTCATGAAGATCTTTTTTGTACAGTTCTTCTGTGTATTCTTGCCACCTCTTCTTAATATCTTCTGCTTCTGTTAGGTCCATACCATTTCTGTCCTTTATTGAGCTCATCTTTACATGAAATGTTCTCTTGGTATCTCTAATTTTCTTGAAGAGATCTCTAGTCTTTCCNCTTGGAGAATTTTGAGCATTACTTTACTAGCATGTGAGATGAATGCAATTGTGTGGTAGTTTGAGCATTCTTTGGCATTGCCTTTCTTTGGGATTGGAATGAAAACTGACCTTTTCCAGTCCTGTGGCCACTGCTGAGTTTTCCAAAATTGCTGGCATACTGAGTGCAGCAGCACTTTCACAGCATCATCTTTTAGGATTTGAAATAACTCAACTGGAATTCCATCACCTCCACTAGCTTTATTCATAGTGATGCTTTCTAAGGTCCACTTGTCTCCGCATTCCAGGATGTCTGGCTCTAGGTGAGTGATCATACCATCATGACTATCTGGGTCATGAAGATCTTTTTTGTACAGTTCTTCTGTGTATTCTTGCCACCTCTTCTTAATATCTTCTGCTTCTGTTAGGTCCATACCATTTCTGTCCTTTATTGAGCTCATCTTTACATGAAATGTTCTCTTGGTATCTCTAATTTTCTTGAAGAGATCTCTAGTCTTTCCCATTCTATTGTTTTCCTCTATTTCTTTACACTGATCACTAAGGAAGGCTTTCTTATCACTCCTTGCTATTCTTTGGAACTCTGCATTCAAATGGGTATATCTTTCCTTTTCTCCTTTGCCTTTTACTTCTCTTCTTTTCACAGCTATTTGTAAGGCCTCCTCAGACAACCATTTAGCCTTTTTGCGTTTCTTTTTCTTGGGGATTGTCTTGATACCTGCCCTCTGTACAATGTCAGGAACTTCTGTCCATAGTTGTTCAGGCGCTCACTCTGTCTATCAGATCTAATCCCTGGAACCTATTCGTCACTTCCACTGCATAATCATAAGGGATTTGATTTAGGTCATATCTGAATTGTCTAGTGGTTTTCCCCACTGTCTTCAATTTAAGTCTGAATTTGACAATAAGGAGTTCATGATCTGAGCCACAGTCAGCTACCAGTCTTGTTTTTGCTGACTGTATAGAGTTTCTCCATATTTGACTGCAAAGAATATAATCCATCTGATTTTGGTGTCGACTATCTGGTGATGTCCATGTGTAGTCTTCTCTTGTGCTGTTGGAAGAGGGTGTTTCTCTTTAACCAGCTTTATCACTATCCTCTTTCACTTTCATCAAAAGTCTCTGTAGTTCCTCTTCGCTTTCTGCCATTGAGGTGGTGTCATCTGCATATTTGTTATTGATATTTCTCCTGGAAAATTGATTCTAGCTCATGCTTCTTCCAGCCCTACATTTCACATGATGTACTCTGCATGTAAGTTAAATAAGCAGGGTGACAATATACATCTTTGACATATTCCTTTCTCAATTTTGAACCAGTCTTTTGTTCCATGTCTGGTTCTAACTGTTGCTTCTTGACCTGCATACAGGTTTCTCAGGATGCAGGTAAGGTGGTTTGGTATTCCCATCTCTTAAGAATTTTCCACAGTTAGTTGTGATCCACACAGTCAAAGTTTAGCGTAGTCATTGAAGCAGGAGTAGATATTTCTCTGGAATTCTCTTGCTTTTCCTATGATCCAACGGATGTTGCAATTTGATTTCTGGTTTATCTGCCTTTTCTAAATCCTACTTGAACATCTGGAAGTTCTCCATTCACGTACTGTTGAAGTGTGTCTTGGGACCTTTTGAGCATTACTTTTGCTAGTGTGTGAACTAAGTGCATTTGTGTGGTAGTTTGAACATTCTTTGGCGTTGCTCTTCTTTGGAATGGGAATGATAACTGACCTTTTCCAGTCCTGTAGCCACTGCTGAATTTTCCAAATTTGCTGTCACATTGAGTGCAGCACTTTAACACCATCATCTTGTAGGATTTGAAATAACTCAGCTGTATCCCACCACACCCCTCTGTCCTTCGTTGGGGTTTCCCAGGCAAGAATACTGGAGTGGATTGCCATTTCCTTCTCCATAGGACCTTCCCGACCCAGGAACCAAACCCCAGTCTCCTGCATTGCAGGCAGATTCTTTAGTGACTGAGCTACCAGGGACTGTTCGTGATTCACTCATATGTAGACGTGTATATGTTGTGTTTTGGGTACTATGCCTGTATAGGTATTACAGAGAGTAGAGTGCCCTTCCTTTTGTTACCCAGTGGGTCCTTGTGATTTATTTTCTAAATAGTAGTGTGCATGTGTTAATTCAAATAGCTCTTTTCTATGGGCCCGATACCTTTCTTCTCTGCTAACAATAAGTTCTTTTTTCTAAGTCTGTGAACTGTGTATCTTTGCTCAAGGAGCTCACACGTATCCATTATTAGATTCCACCTAGAAGTGATATCATATTACATTTGCTGCTCACCGTCTCTCTTCAGCTGCTATGATCATCTCTACCTTCTTCCCTGTGTCTGAAGATGCCATGGTTTCATTGATGTTTATTGGCTGAGTCATATAGCACTGTGTGTGTGTATCCCATTTTCTTTGTTCATTTCTGTGTCCCTCCACACTGAGGTTGCCGCAGTGTCTTTGCTATGGAAACCAGTCCGCCGGGATGACATGGGTACCCTTGTCTTTGAAAATGTCGCTTCTCCCTGACTGTATGCCCAGGCACGTGACTTCTGTTTCTGAATGCACTTCTATTTTTAGTTTCAAGGAACCTCCATGTTGTTTTTTTCTAGTGGATGAACCATGGACATTTTTAATAATCTCCAGATTAATTTCTGGATGGGATCTTTATTTTTAAAGTTTTCCCATTTGAATTTTGCTAATGTTTCTTCTTGAATATGTTTTGTGTTTGAAGCTATCCATCCAACATTTCTTTTCAAATTGAACTACAGTTGATTGATACTACTATATTTGCTCTGGGTTACAGCATAGTGATTCAGTGTTTTAATGGAATATACTCCATTTAAATATATTGCAAAGTCATGGCTATATTTCCCTCTGCTGCATACTATATGCTGTTAGTTTACTTACATTGTTATTGTGTTTTTATCTCTTAATCTCTACCCTAGTCTGGCAACTCTCGCAGACAAATCCCCACAGGCATCCATTGGCTTCTATATTTGTGAGTCTCTTTCTGTTTCGTAGATAAGTGCATCTGTGTCATAATTTAGATTCAACATAAATATTATTTCATATGGTAGTTGCCTGTGTCTTTCTGAGAAATTTGGCTTAGTATATGGCTTAGAATATGTAGTTTCATATTCCTCAAAATAGTATTATTTCAACCGGATTTTCCATATTCCATACAGGAAATATGAACACAGATTTTCCTGAAGGATATATAGAAGTTGCCAGTATTTCATACAAGAAAATATGGTCACAGATTTTCCCTCAGAAAATATGAAAGTTGCATGTTTCATTAAGGAAAACATAGGTGGAGTTTTCCATATTTCCTACAGGAAAATCTGGGCACATATGAAAGTATGAGAAACACATTTTTAGAATGAACTCCTTTTGAATCATTCTCTAAAGAAACTAGTCAGAAATTTTTTATATCTTATAATGGTTCTAATTATCACAATGTGAGCTTGGTAAAATGTGGGTTTATCCTTGCCTTCTGGGCCATCTTTATCTTGTTGGTAAATTAATTGGATTGTTCTGAAGCAACAATTAAAATGGTCAATCTAGCTTCTGTGATTTTTAGTAATCTCATTTAAATTAATTTCTTGATTGGATCTTCTGTTAAGAATTTTCCACTGTCATTTTGCTACTTTTTTCTTCTTGATTTTCTTTCATGTTTGTAGCTATCCATCAAGAATTTTTTTTTATTGAAATACAGTCAGTTAACATAACTCTTTGTTTTTGGATACAACATAATGAGTCAATATTTTATTGAATATTCAATTATTTTGAATATTCATTTATTCAATTATTTTATTGTTCGAATGAACAGTATTCATTTGTGCATGTGTGTGTGCCTGGAAACGTGTATACATACAGTGTCTTTTAGTTGTTCAGTCATGTCCAAGTTTTTGTGACGCTACGGACTGTAGCCCGCCAGGCTCTTCTGTCCCTGGGATTCTCCAGGCAAGAATACTAGAGTGGATTGCCATGCCCTCCTCCAAGGGATTGTCCCGACCAAGGGATCAAACCCCCATCTCTTTCATCTCCTGCATTGGCAGGTGGGTTCTTTACCATTAATACCACCTGGGAAGTCCTAAACTCTATTTAAATATTGCAAAATTATGAGCTGTTTGTTGGTTTCAGAGATAAATTCGTTGTGGGTATCTTGGATTGCATATATTTCTTTCCATTCTGGATTGCTTTTGCTGGGCACCTGCTTTTAAATTGAAGTAGGTCATGTTTTCCTATTTTCAGTGTCTTTTTCATTGCTCTGTGAGATGGATTAAAAAAGACCTTGCAATTTTTATCATCACTTGTCCTGCCTATGTTTTCCTTAAGACTCTCATAGAATCTCTCCTGAACTTTAGCTCTCTATTATTTGAAGTTAATCTCATGTGTTAGAAAAGTATTCTAACCTCACTCTCATTTTCTTTATTTTAATAACCCTCGCTCTACCTTCCCAGTGTCTGTTACCAGTTTATATTCCGGGCATCAGGGGAGGAACATTCCTTTTTCTCCACATCTTCATCAGCATTTATTGTTTGTTGAGTTTCCGGCAATGCCATTCTGCCTTCTGTGAGGTGATACCTTCCTGGGGTTTCAATTCGTATTTCCAATATTTAGCGACAGTGACTTCTTTTCAGGTGATTTGTTTTCAAGGGTGAGTTCAACTTCCCTCTCAAGAGTGGCTTCTTGTAACTCGGCCCTGTTTTGGGTCCTTTTCCGATGACCACCACTGGGATGTGTGCTGAGATCATCTGTTTTATATTTGCCACTCCCTGTCTCTCTCACTTCACTTCCTATGATCACCTCTACCTTCTTCCCTGTGCCTGAACATGACATTGCTTCATTCTCCCTTCTATTAATATACCGTTGTGTGTATATATCCCGTTTTCTTTATTCATCTCTGTGTCCTTCCACACTTAGGTTGCAGCAGTGTCCTTGCTATGGAAACTGGTCTGGCAGGGATGGCATGGGTACCCTTGTCTTTGAAAATGTTGCTTCTCCCTGACTCTGTGCCCAGGCATGTGACTGCTGTTTCCTAAGGCACTTCTGTGTTTCATTTTTTCAAGATCCTCAAGGTTGTTCATTCTTGTGGATGAACCAATGGACATTTTTAGTAATCTCATCCAAATTAATTTCTTGTGGGAATTTCTATTTCTAAAATTTTCCCATTTTTATTTTGCTAACCTTCATTCTTGATTTTTTTTGTTTGTTTATAGTTATGAATCCATTATTTCTTTTTCCACTGTAGTATGGGATACAACATAGTGATTCAATATTTTAATAGAATATTCTCCACTTAAAGATATTATAAAATCATGGCTATATTTCTTTCTGCTGCATACTATCTCCTATTATTTTCCTTACATTACATATAGTGATTTTTATCTCTTAACCTCTACCCCAGTCTGGCAACATCTACAGCCAAATCTCCACAGTCATCCATTAGTTTCTGGATTTGTGAGTCTCCTTCTGTTTCATAGGTAGGTTCCTTTGTGTAGTATTTTAGATTCTACACAAATGTGATTTCTTATGGTCATTTTCTGTTTCTGACAATAATGCCTTAGTATGAGAATATATAGATTCATTTTCCTGAAAACAGTATAATTTCCATTGGAATTGTCCATATTTCATACAGGAAATCATGGCACAAGTTTTCCTGCATGGAATATGAAATTTGCCATATTTCATGGAGGAAATTATAGACACAGATTTTCCTCCATGAAGTATGAAAATCTCCTGCATGAAAAATGAAAATTTCCATATTTCATACAGGAAAATATTGGCATATATAAAATATGAAAATTACATCTTCAGACTGAACTCCTTTTGATTCATTCTTTAAAGAAAATCATCAAAAATTTTCTGTAGTTTTTAATTGTACCAATTATCACAATGTGATAAAATGTATTTGGTAAAATATCTTTCACCTGCTTTCTAGGCCATATTTATCTTGTTGGTAGATTAATTGGCCTTATTTGGCTAATTAGTTCTTTTTGAAATATAGATTAAAGAGGTAAACTAGTCTCTGTTTTTTTTTTAATAATCTCATGCAAGGAAATTTCTCTGTTGTGTCTGCTGGTGTAAGAAATGTCCCATTTTCATTTTGCTAGTTTTTTCTTCTTGATTTTCTATTGTGGTTGTAGCTATACATTAAGTATGTGTTTTCAAATTGAAGTTCAGTGTTTAACATAACTACATGATTTTCTCAGGATATAGGCCCAAGTGTTGTAATGTCAAATCCTAGGCTTAGCCCCTGCATAGTATTTTTTCAGTCATTTGAAGCCTGTGCACTGTACTGGCTGATCCCGTTGTATATGCCCACCAATAGCTTAGGGCAATTGTTTTTCCTCCAGGCTCTCTCCCCNCTGCTGTTTCCTAAGGCACTTCTGTGTTTCATTTTTTCAAGATCCTCAAGGTTGTTCATTCTCGTGGATGAACCAATGGACATTTTTAGTAATCTCATCCAAATTAATTTCTTGTGGGAATTTCTATTTCTAAAATTTTCCCATTTTTATTTTGCTAACCTTCATTCTTGATTTTTTTTGTTTGTTTATAGTTATGAATCCATTATTTCTTTTTCCACTGTAGTATGGGATACAACATAGTGATTCAATATTTTAATAGAATATTCTCCACTTAAAGATATTATAAAATCATGGCTATATTTCTTTCTGCTGCATACTATCTCCTATTATTTTCCTTACATTACATATAGTGATTTTTATCTCTTAACCTCTACCCCAGTCTGGCAACATCTACAGCCAAATCTCCACAGTCATCCATTAGTTTCTGGATTTGTGAGTCTCCTTCTGTTTCATAGGTAGGTTCCTTTGTGTAGTATTTTAGATTCTACACAAATGTGATTTCTTATGGTCATTTTCTGTTTCTGACAATAATGCCTTAGTATGAGAATATATAGATTCATTTTCCTGAAAACAGTATAATTTCCATTGGAATTGTCCATATTTCATACAGGAAATCATGGCACAAGTTTTCCTGCATGGAATATGAAATTTGCCATATTTCATGGAGGAAATTATAGACACAGATTTTCCTCCATGAAGTATGAAAATCTCCTGCATGAAAAATGAAAATTTCCATATTTCATACAGGAAAATATTGGCATATATAAAATATGAAAATTACATCTTCAGACTGAACTCCTTTTGATTCATTCTTTAAAGAAAATCATCAAAAATTTTCTGTAGTTTTTAATTGTACCAATTATCACAATGTGATAAAATGTATTTGGTAAAATATCTTTCACCTGCTTTCTAGGCCATATTTATCTTGTTGGTAGATTAATTGGCCTTATTTGGCTAATTAGTTCTTTTTGAAATATAGATTAAAGAGGTAAACTAGTCTCTGTTTTTTTTTTAATAATCTCATGCAAGGAAATTTCTCTGTTGTGTCTGCTGGTGTAAGAAATGTCCCATTTTCATTTTGCTAGTTTTTTCTTCTTGATTTTCTATTGTGGTTGTAGCTATACATTAAGTATGTGTTTTCAAATTGAAGTTCAGTGTTTAACATAACTACATGATTTTCTCAGGATATAGGCCCAAGTGTTGTAATGTCAAATCCTAGGCTTAGCCCCTGCATAGTATTTTTTCAGTCATTTGAAGCCTGTGCACTGTACTGGCTGATCCCGTTGTATATGCCCACCAATAGCTTAGGGCAATTGTTTTTCCTCCAGGCTCTCTCCCCCATTTATTTTTGGTAGACTTGTGAGGATGGCCATTATGAGTGGTGAAATTTGATTTTCCATTGTCATTGTGATTGACATTCTTCCAGCATTTAGGAAATCATAGCAATATGTCCTGTGGTGGAGTTTTCCATTTGTTTTGTCTTTTTTTTTTTTTTTTTTTCCTTAAAGGGTATGATCACAATTTACCTTTGACGATTGGTTCCTGAAAGTCAGCTGTGTTTCGAATTTTTCTCCAATATCTGTCTTAGATATTTCCTCAGGGCAGTTATTACTAACAGAATCCAAGGCATAGTGAATTGAGGTTCCTTTAGAACCTGTGATCAAATTTTATTTACAGAAAATATCCACGAGGTGGCAGCACTTTTTAATGCCCACCTTCGGTTCTTGGGGGTAACCAGAGCCTTAGAGAAAGTTTGCTTCCTGGGCAGTGAAATAGAGTGGAATGTGCCTGAGCAAACACGAAAGGCCTTGAGTGTCAGGCCTTTTTCCTCTAAAGCATCACACAGACACCCGGTCCAGGCTCATCCCTTCAGGGTCCAGAGCACACTGCTGAGGGTGCTCAGGTGCCAGGAGGCTGCACTGTCAGGAACGAGCCTTGAGCTGGGAACCCCAGCATCATGAGAGTACTAGGCTGGCTGAGCCTTGCCTGCAAATTCCTTGAGGCCTTGATGCCTCGGGAAACCCTGACCGCAGCCAGAATGTACGAAACAGTAGACATTTCAATAGGGTTCAACAAGGAGCACTGGGCCAGGCTGTGTCGACCACCCCAGAGCCAAAGTGGGACCCAAGCCTCCTCAGCCTCCAGCGATGGGATAGCATCCCGTGTCAGGGAGGCTGGAGATCATGGAAAAGGCACTGATTTACTTACCTTTCTTTAACATCGAGTCAATGCTACAGCGCAGCACTGCCAATTTGCCATGTTGTGACTGTTGTCTGTGTACATCACAGGATTGAGGTATCACACTTCTATGGGGTATGTCTATGGTTGTTTGGACTTTTGCCATAGAATAATGAGCAGAGTGCTGACCATAGGGACCTTCGAAATTATCCATCTCAGATACACTTTTCTGTGGCTATAAAGAAGAAAGATAGTTAATTTTTGTGGTGTATCTCTTTGAGAAAGAGATTTCTGTGTTTAGGTTCAAGATGCATATTTCAGTGTATACGGGGAAGGAAAAAGGAAGGAAGAGGACCGTCCTTGTGGATTATCTTCTGCAGATATACCTTTCCTGCCTGTGTAGGTACAGACCTCCCATTTCATTCACGACCCTTCAGTTGTTTTTTTTCCTGGAACCCTATGTTTGACTTTGAATCCTCAGAGTCTCTCTTTGGGTTGTAAATTTGTTGACTTGCAGGTGTATTTTCATTTTGCCTGGAATGTACCTTGTATACCGTAGTCTTCTTCTGCCTGACTGACTCCCGTTAATGTATGATCCTTCAAGGTCCATCCCTGTGGCTCCCAGGGTCCTAATTCCCTAATTTCAGTGGTGATTTTTAATGAGTGAGAAATAGTCTACTGTATATATGTACACTTCTTGTTTAAGCTTTAACTTCTTGTTGGAGATTTTGGTGGTTGTGTGTCTCAGCTACTAGAAGTCATGCTGGAGGTTTGTTGGGGTGCTTGTGCCTTTTGCTCGATGGCTTTCTCAGGCCAAAGTTTGGGAATGTCGGATCCTCGNGAGTGAGAAATAGTCTACTGTATATATGTACACTTCTTGTTTAAGCTTTAACTTCTTGTTGGAGATTTTGGTGGTTGTGTGTCTCAGCTACTAGAAGTCATGCTGGAGGTTTGTTGGGGTGCTTGTGCCTTTTGCTCGATGGCTTTCTCAGGCCAAAGTTTGGGAATGTCGGATCCTCGGCTTAGTAGGGCTTGATCACTTTTTTCAGGCATTCGGAGACTGGCTATGATACAGGCTGCTGCCGATGTTTATTCCCACCGAGAGCTTAGGGCGACTCTTTGTCCCCAGTCTCTATGCCATATTTATTGTCACAGATTTGTGATGTTGGCTATTGTGAGTGGTAGGATTTGCTTTCCCATCATCTTTTCGATTGGCATTTCCTTTTTTTTTTATTTTTTGTTACAACATCTGAAGTGGGATTTATTTGACGAATTAGATGAAATTTTCAGAATATTTGTTGCAGCTCAAGTAGAAAAGAGGCAAGTGTTCACATAATATGTTAGCTTGTAGTCAAGAAAGACATTTCAACTAAAATATGTCAACCCCCCAATATGAAATCACTTAGACATTACTGATATAGTGTTTGGATGAATTTCTGTATAGAAGATTTTTCAGACTGACATTGTACTCAGTGCTTCAAGGACGAGGTAAAATTAGTTCTCTTTTGTTCAACAGTGCCTAACTTCCACTAGATGAATCTTGGTCTCCAATCCCACTATCCAGTGCCTGCCTTACATGGAGTTGTACTTCACTGGATCACATAAAGTGTTTACATTATAAAAGGCTTCTAGGTCACTTGGTTCAAATGTAATAGCTGGTTTCATTAATGTTCCAGAAGAAAGGGAACTCTCTCCTATAATTCTCAGGTTGATAAATTTGATTTTCCAAGTATTCTCCACAAAAGGGCAGCGGATGAGTCCAAAAATTTGTTCAAAAATGCCCAAACAAGTGTTTCCTCAGTGGACAGTCCCAGCAACTCCAACCATAATGAGACCATGGGGAGAAGCAGCACATTTTAGTCCATGGGAATCTAGGTTGGGACTGAGAAAGAGATATTCCTCTTTCACTAGTGACAGCAGACGAAGGCTCACAATTTCTGCTCCAAGGTAGTCTATCACATTTTGTTCAGATGTGTTGTAATACAACCTAAGTTTGACATCGTGCCTGAAGTGCTGTGGCCCCCATTCATCTTGTGGTGGTCCCAGAAGAGGATTCTGAGAATTCAGAAGTTCAAAGAACCACTGACAGAATTCTTCACCTAATCGACGAAAATCAACCTTTTCGGCATTTTTTTCTTCTTTCTCCTGCTGATTAATAAAACCAAGGTTAATTCTCATATCTATTTTCTACCTAGGCTATTTCAGAGTCAAATTTTAATGTACTAGTTGTAGCAAAAAGGAAATGAACCACCTATGAACTCAATGATAGTACATTCTTTCTCAAAAAGGGGAGATCATTTAAGAAATTCAGTTTAAACTTCTGACATGTCTAAGAAATTAAGATTCAACCAAGTCTCNTCCTTCAATTTTGGTTGTAACTGCTTTTTCCAGTAATCCTTTGCATGCTGAATAAGATTGTGTTTTTCAGTAGCTGGAGGTATAATAACACCCTGTGTTGCCAAGTACTTAAATATGATTTCTTGGTGGACTTTTCTTCGCCTCAAAAGTTCTTCTACACTTTGACTGTAGACTAATATTGCACGAATGGCATCTTGGCGGTCCTCATGATCTCATCGTTGTCCAATAGGCTGAGCAGGTTACAACAGCCCTCCATCTCCGTGTAGCTGAGCCCCGTCATCTCGACCCCCAGAATGGGGGTAGAGGACTCCGCCAACAATGTCTCTTCCTTAGGCCCAGCGGGCCGGCCCCTAGGCAACAGACCTCGATTGGCATTTCTGCAGCAATTAGGAATGCTGAGCATCTTGTTTGGTGGGGAAGGTTTGGGTTTATGTTTTTTGTCTTTTTTTATTTTTCCTTAAAGAGTATGAGGACAATTTAGCTTTGGGCATTGGCTTCCTGAAAGTCGGCTGTGTTTGGAATTTACTTCTCCGGTGCGCCGCAGGATGTTTCCTGAGGGTGGCTGTCATTCGCAGAACCCCAGGCCTTCGGAACTGAGGTGCCTGTGAGCAAGAGCGATCAAGTTGAAGTTCCAGAAAATGTCCGCAAGACGCAGCACTTTTTCAGGCCCACCTCAGTTCCTGGGGGCAACCAGAGCTGTTGGGCAAGTTGGCTTCCGGGGATGTGAGATGGAGTGGAATGTGCCTGAGCAAACAGGAAAGGGCTTGAGTCTCACTATTTGTTCCCCTTTCAAGCATCACACAAACACTGTGTCCAGACTGATCCCTTCAGGGTCCACGGCACTCTGCTGAGGGTGCTTAGGTGCTATGCTGCAGCACTCTCAGGAAGGAGGCTTGGGCTGCGATCCCCAGCACCAGGGAAGTTGAACAAGGTAGAGTAAATTTCTCAGTGCTGCAAATCAAATCCTTGAGGAGTATATATCAGAGTTACAGATTTTTTTTTTTTGTATATATGCAAGAAACAAAGGAAGGAGATAGTCCTTGTGGATTATCTATTACAGCTACAGATTTCTATGTATATGATAGGGACTTTGTATATGTGCATGGAGGGAAAAAAGAAAGACAAGGAGGAAGGCAGGAGATAATCCTTGTGAATCACCTAGTAAAGATTTCTGTGGGTGTGTTAGAGATATAGAAGGAAGGAAAGAGAACTCTTGTGGATTATGTATTACAATACAGATTTCTGTGTATGTGTTATACCAACCTCCTAATTCATACCTGGCCCTTTCCTTTTTTTTTTTTTTTTTAAATCTTTGTGTTTGAATCTTAAGGTCTCCTGTGTGCTAAATTGCTTCCCCTGTGTGTCTTCTTTTGTGGAGAAGGGACACCATCTGCTATGTTTTTTCTATGTTGCTGAGTACACTAAACATATGATTCTCTAACATCCATCCTTGTCTGGACCAACGGCATAATTTCATAATTTTATGGTGGTTTCTTCATGTCTGAGTAAAAGCCTAATGCATGTGTGCACCACATTTCTTTAAGGTTTAATGTTTCAGCGGAGCGTTTCTTTGGTCTGCCTTGGCTGTTGCAGGTAGCCCTGCAGTGAATGCTGGGGTGCTTGTGTCATTTGAATAATGGTTTTTGTTGTAATAGCGGCTCAAGTGTGGGTATTAAAATCCTAGACTTAGCTCTCTTGAGATATTCCGTTGTTGCCTGTGGAGGCTGACCTTTCTAGGGGCTGTTGCCAATACCCATTCTCATGGAGCTTATAGGAGAGTTCCATGCTCTCCCATTTACTGTTTGCATATAGCCAGGGTGGCCATTCTGTCAGACGGTGTTTGATTACTTGTGTTTTGATTGGGATCCCTATGGTAATCATTAGGGATGATGAGCATCTTGTCCTGGGCTATTTGGGGTCTTTTATTTTATATTTTTTTCCTTAAAGGGCGTGAGGAAAATTTTATCTGTTCCCATTGGTTTCTTGACAGTTGGCTGTGTTTGGAATTTATTTCTACAATACTGGCTGCAGGGCTTTTCCTGAGGGTATTGGTCATTAAGACAGGTCATTCACAGGTCTTGTGAATTGGAGGTGCTAGGAAGCAATCGGACACAACTGAAGCGACTTAGCAGCAGCAGCAGCAGGAAGCAGTCATGGCCAACATGTAGTTACAGAAACTGTCCACAAGGAGGCAGCACTCATTCATGCTCAACTGTGATTCCACATGCAACTAGAGCCTTGGGTAAAGTCGGCTTCCTGGGCTCCGAATTAGAGTGGAAGTGTGCCTGAGCAAACTCCCAAGGGTTTAGGTCTCACTATTTCTTCCCCAAAAGCTCCACTCCCCACCCAGACTCATCCCAACCTGGGGCACTGCTTCCTGCTGAGGGGCCTAAGAGGCTGCACTCTCAGGAAGGAGGCTTCAGCTGGGGATGCCAGCCCAGGGGACGTGAATACCTGGTGACTTCACCTTGGTCCCCAGGCCTGAGGGTCAGGCCATCATCTTTTGGGTGCACTCTGGATTCTGGTCACAGCCAGAGAAAACCAGGCAAAACAGGTTTAAGAGGTGTCTCAATGAAGGGCACTCTTCTGGCCCCAATCTAGCCATGGGACTCAACACTACCCAGGTTCCAGGGATCGGATACTACCAAATTATGGAGGTCAGTGGGCGTAAACTGGGCTTTACTTTTCATTCCTGTTCTTTACTCTCATGCTGATGCTATTTTGAAGTATAGCTGATTTGCCTTTTGTGCTTGTCCTCAGTGTACAGTGGACTGATTCAGTTATGACATATACATACAGCATATTTGTACTTTTTCGTATTCTTTTGCCATAGAGGATATTGAACGAGGTTGAGTAAAGTTCTCTGTGCTGAACATTAGATCCCTGTGGAACATTTAATAGAGTTACAGATGTCTTTTACATGTGCAAGGAACCAAGGAAGGAAAGAGTCCTTGTGGATTATCTGTTACAGCTACAGATTTCTATGTATGTGTTAGAAATGTTTCTGCATCTATGTGTATGGTAGGAAGGAGAGAAGGAAATAAACCTTGTAGATTACCTAATATAAATACATATTTCTGTGGGTATGTTAGAGATACAGAATTTAGTGCCTATGTAGAAGGAAAGAAGGAAGGAGATAATTTTTTCAGATTATCTGTTACAACTACCGATTCCTGTCTGTCTGTTAGTACTGACTTCCTGATTCATCCCTGGCCCTTTTCTTTTTCCTTATTTTGGAATTCTTTGTTTGTGTTTGAATCTCAGAGTCTTTTTTTATATTGTAAAATATTTCCTGTGGCTCTCTCCCTTTTTTTTTTTTAATTTTACCTAGAAAGGACATCATCTGCAATTTTCTTTCTTTGCTGCTGACTTTGCTCAGTTTATGATCCTCCAGGTTTCCTCCTTGTGGGAACCACTGGCATAATTTCTTGGGGTTTTTCAAGTCTGAGTAATAGCCCACTGTGTATATGCACCATATTTCTTCAAGATTTAATCTGTGGATGGAACATGTCTTGGGTCTGTGTCTTGGCTATTGGAAGTAGCCCTGGGGAGAATGTTGGGGTGCGTGTGCCATTTGAATGATGGGTTTCCGTAATATAGGCCCAGGTGTGGGTATTAAAATCCTAGGCTTAGCACTCTCGAAATTGTTCATTGTTGTCTGTGGAAGCTGTCCCTTCTAGAGCCTGGCTCTCTCCCCCTACAGTTTGCATACAGTTAGGATAACCCTTCTCTCAGATGGAATTTGGTTACTTGTTGTCATTTTGATTGGTATCCCTCCTGTAATAAAAAGGGATGTTGAGTATCTTGTTTCGTTACCATTTGGTGTTTTTTTTCCTTTTTCCTTTTTTTTTTTTTTTTGCTTAAAGGGTGTGAGGAAAATTTACCTGTCACAATTGGGGTTCTTGAACATCAATTGTGTTTGAAATTTATGTCTCCAAACCTACTGTAGGACCTTTTCTGACAGCAGCTATCATTAACAGTCCCTCCCGCTTTGTGAATTGGAGATACCGGTAAGCACCTGTGGTCAAGTTGTAGTTATAGAGAATGTCCACAAGGCGGCAGTAATTATTCACATCCAACACTGGTTCCATATGCGACCAGAGCCTTCAGGAAAGACGGCTTCCTGGACAGTGAATTAGAGTGGAAGGTGCCTGAGCAAACACCCAAGGGCCTGTGTCTCATTGCTTCTTCCCCTTGAAGCTTCATCCATCCCCTCCAGACTCATGCCTACCTAGGGCTACCTACCTACCTATTGAGGTGCCTAGGAGAATGCACTGTCAGGAAGGAGGTTTGAAGTGGGGACCCCAGCACCAGCACCGATAGACCTGCAGTCTAGGTTACTTTTCCAGGGTTTGAGGCCAGATGGTCGACCATCCTTTTGTTGTACTAGGGTCTCTTGTCCCAGTCAGAGAAAACCAGACAGTACTCAGTTAAGGACACCCTGACCAACTGTTCGACCCCATTCCAGAGAAGTCATGAGTTCCAAGGCTGCTCAGACTCCAGGGATGGGATAGCAGCCCAAGTCAGGGAGATGGTAGGAAATTAACTAGGTATTTTCTTTTCTTTTCTTTAATGCCAATGCTATATGGGAATATATAGTTGATTTGCCATTTTTGGTTGTCATCAGTATACAACCACCTGATTCTGTTATGACATATGATTATATACAGCATATCTGTTCTTTTGGGGATTGTTTTGCCCTAGAAGCTATTTCAGAATTTCAAGCAAAGTTCCCTGTGCTGCACATCAGGTGTTTGTGGAGTATCTGTTAGGTATACAAATTTCTGTGTAAATGTGGAAAGAATGAAGGAAGGAGATACTCCTTGCACATTGTCTATTAACAGATATAGATTTCTCTGTGTATGTTAGAGATGAAGATTTTGTGTTTATGTGGGAGGGAGAAGCAAGGAAGGAGATACTCCTTGTGGATTATCTATTGAAGATATTGGTTTATTTGCATAAGAGGAAGGAAGGAAATAATCCTGGTGGATTTTCTATTATAGATACAGATTTCTTTGTATATGTGAAAGGAAGGAAGGTAGGAAATAATCATTGTGGATTATTTATTACAGATATATATTCTTGTGTTAGCCCCGAATTTCTAATTCATGCCTGGCCCTTCACTTTTTTGGGGGAGGGGGACTTTGTGTTTGAGTTCTCAGAGTCCCCTTTTGTGTTGTAAGTTCGTTCCTTTGCAACTCTTTTTTTCATTTTGCATAGAAGGGAGATAGTATACTATTGTCTTTCCTTGATGGCTGACTTGGTTAGTAAGACTCTTCAAGGTCCATCCCTGTGGCAACCGGGGGCGCAGTTTCCTAATTTCAGCGGCAGTTGTTCGTAGTCCGTTTTATCCATGTACCGCATCTTCTTTAGCTTTAATCTGTCAGTGGACATTTCCTGGGTCTGTGTGTCACTGTTGTGAGTAGGGCTGCAGTGAATGTTGGGGTGCATGTGTCTTTATGAATGGTGGTTTTTAAGATAGAAGCCCAGGTGGAGGTATGTCAGATTTTAGGCTTAGTTTTTCTGGAGATCTTTTTCTAGCATGCAGAGGCTGTACTTTCCAGGGCTGTTGGCAATCTCCATTCCCACTGATTGTATCGGGTAGGTTCCATCACTACCCAGCTCTCTCTCACATGTATTGTTGCAGACTTGTGAGGATGACCATTCTGATAGGTTGGATTTAATTTCTTGTCATTTTGATTCGCATTTCTCCTGTAATAATTAGGGATGCTGAGCATATTGTCCTGTGGCAGTTTGGGGCTTTTTTTTTTCTTAAGGGTATGAAGAGAATTTACCTTTTGCCATTAGCTCCTTGAAAGTTGATTGTGTTTGTAATTTATTTCTGCAGTATCTGCTTCAGGACCTTTCCTGAGGGTGAGTGTGTCTGTGTGCTAAGTTGCTTCAGTTGTGTCCAACTCTTTGTGACCCTATGAACCATAGCCCAACAAACTGTTCTGTCCATGGGATTCTCCACGCAAGAATACTGGAGTGGGTTGCCATGCCCTCCTCCAAGGGATCTTCCTGACCCAGGGATGGAACCAGTGTCTTTATGTCTCCTGCATTGGCAGGCAGTTCTTTACCACTAGCGCCACTTGGGAAGCCTCAGTAGAATTTTTTAAAGTTATTAACAAACTATGGAAATGATCCCTGAAAGTATAGTCTTAAAAATTTAAATACCCAAAAGAGTGGCAGATTGGACATTTGGTGTCAGGACAAGCAAATCTAAGTCAATAAATCCTAAGGAAATTGTTGCCCCCAAAAATTCATTAACAATTCACCTAGTCATACAGGAAGAGGTTAAGCTGTATCACCAGAGCAAACTGTTAAACCTCAAATGGAATGGTCACACTGAGGCCTGAGATGTGGGAAGGGTCAGTAGACATGATGGTCTCACCATGTGCCCCTTGGCTGTGACTGTATTTGCTCAAGGAACAGCTTTTATTGGTTGGTGGAACTTGGTCCTACCACAAGCCTTCCCTTTGAAGGGAGCAGTGCACATCTTTAAAACTGCTCAGAGATGCAAAACGGAGCCCATCGCCTTGAGTAACATGATAACACATGTCCCTATAGTCAGACTAAGAAGAAAGGGAATAAATATTTCATAACTCCTTATCTGTGAAAAAATTGTCAAGTAGACATGTCAAAACTAATTTATCTTACACATCTGAAAATTAAAGAATCATCCTATAATTCTCCTCATTGTTAATTATTTGAGAACTTCAAATCAAAACTTCAATGAAGTACCACCTCAAACTGATCAGAAAGGCCATCACTTAAAAATCTCCAAAGAACAAGTGTTGCAGAGGGTGTGGAGAAAAGAGAACCCTCCTACACTGTTGCTGGGAATGTAAATTGGTACAGTCACTGTAGAGAACAGTATGGTGGTTCCACAAAAAAACTAAAAATAGAGTTACCATATGATCTAGCAATCCCACTTCTAGCCAAACATCCAGAAACAGCTATAATTCAAAAAGATATGTGAAGTATGTGCATACGAGCTGCAGATCTGACAAAAAACCTTAGTCTCACATCTGAGATATCAACTTTGTTTTCACATATTGTCTACTATATTTAGACTCTTGGTTCATACTCCATGTAACCACATACTGTCATAATAAAATCCAATTTGAATTTTAGCCTTATTTTTACGATGTGGCTTCTCTCCAGCAGTGTAGGAACATTCCCTTTTCTCCAAGTCCTGTTTCCCTAAAGTGACATTTCAAACCTCAAAAACTGTTAATGTGAATATGGATTTCATTCTAGCTCAGTCTGAATAGAGAAGCAAAATCAGTGGGCCTATGTTTTCTGTTTTCTTTATGGAGAAAAATGAAACAGAAGAAAAAGTACCTGCAGCTCATGTACCCTTTGAGTCATTAATCTTTTGCAGGAATTTTCTTTTATTTTCAAATGTGACCTTTTATTCATATAATAACAACAGAATTAGAAAAAATAATTTGAAATGATGGCTTGCTTCTACATAGAAAATCTAAACCAAAGGAACCAATGGAAACCATAAAATCAGGTTTTAGGTTTACAAATAACTAGTATCAGTTCAGTTCAGTTCAGTCACTCAATCGTGTCGACTCTTTGAAATCCCATGAATTGCAGCACACTGGCCTCCCTGTCCATCACCATCTCCCAGAGTTCACTCAAAAGGACGTCCATCGAGTTGGTGATGTCATCCAGCCATCTCATCCTCTGTTGTCCTCTTTTCCTCCTGACTCCAACCCCTCCCAGCATCAGAGTCTTTTCCAATGAGTCAACTCTTCACATGAGATGGCCAAAGTACTGGAGTTTCAGCTTCAGCATCATTCCTTCCAATGAACACCCAAGACTGATCTCCTTTAGGATGGACTGGTTGGATCTCCTTGCAGTCCAAGGGACTCTCAANGGCGTGCTGCGATTCATGGGGTCGCAAAGAGTCGGACACGACTGAGCAACTGAACTGAACTGAACTGTGGACATTTCCTGTAATTACAACTTGACCAGCAGTGTGCACTTGCACCTCCAATTCACAGTTCTTAGGGGGGCTGTTAATGACATGTAGCCTTCAGGAAAGATCTTGGGCAGGTGTTACAGAAATATATTCCAAACAGAATTGACATTCAAATAGCCACTATGACAGGTAAAGATCCTAGATTCTCTATGGAAAAAAACCCGAACAACCACAGGATATGATGATCAGTGAGGGGAATGACAATCAAAACAGCAAGAAATCAAATCCCGTCAGTCAGAATGGACATTGTCACGTGTCTACAAACAGTAAATGTAGGAGTGAGCCAGGAGATGGTTGAACCCCACTACACGGTTGGTGAGAATGGACATTGCCAGCAGCCCTTAGAAAAGACAGTCTTCACATGCCAAAGGAAAAAAAACCTTTCGGACAAGCTAAACCTAGTATTGTCATTCCTCCTGTAATAATTAAATGCTGAATGGCTTGTCCTGTGGCCATTTTTTCTTGTTTTCCTTGAAGAATTTGAGGAAAGTTACCTGTCGCACTTGGCTTCTTGAGTTGGTTGTGTTTGGAATTTATTTCTCCAATACCCACCCAGGACCTTTCCTGAGGGCAACTGTCATTAGCAGCCCCATAGGCCTTGTGAATGGAAGAACCAGTAAGCACAGGTGTACAAGTTGTAGTTACAGGAAATGTTCACAAGGCGGCAGCACTTCATACCCAATTCTGATCCTCAGGCAACCAGAGACAAGGAGAGCAGGTCTCCTGGCCTGTGATTTAGAGTGGAATGTGCCTGAGCAAACACTCAAAGGCTTGTGTCTCACTCTTTCTAAGCTTCTCCCCTCCCCTGAAGACTCATCCCAACCCTGGCCACAGCCCCTGGTGAGGGGCCTAGAAGGCTGCACTCCCTTCAAAGAGCTTTGAATTGGGGACCCCAGCAACTTTGTTCAATAACCTCCATGGCAAAGAAGTGAAAAAGAACAGATATGCTGTATGTTTATGTCATAACAGTATCAAGAGCCCTTACACTGACAAGCACAAAACTGCAAATCAAATACAGTTCAACATGTATAGGCATGAGATTAAAGAAGTAAGGTCTATCTTATTCCCTCTGATCTCCCTGACTTGGGCCGCTTGCCATATCTGGAACCTGACTAGGCTTGAGACCCATGACTGGGCAAGAGAAGGGTTGAGACAGTCAGACTGGGTTCCCTTAATTGAGCCTGCTCTTAAGTAGCTACATCTACAAGTTGTAGTTACAGGTTTTGCCCTGGCTGGGACCATAGTGCACCCAAAGTGCACCCAAAGGATGGCGGCTCGACCCTCTAGCCACAAGGACCTTGGTAAAGTCACCTAAGGTCCCCTGGTGCTGGGGTCCCCAGCTGAAGCCTCCTTCCTGAGAGTGCAGCCTCCTAGGCACCTCAGCAGGGAGCAGTGCCCCAGGATGGGATGAGTCTGAAAGGGAGGGGTGAAGCCTTAAGGGGAAGAAGTAGTGAGACAAGTTCTTGAGTGTTTGCTCAGGCACATTCTATTCTTATTCACAGCCCTGGAAGCCAACTTTCCTAAAGGCTCAGTGTGCGTGAAGAACCAGAGTTGGACATGAAACAGTGCTGCCTCCTAGTGGCCATTTACTGTAATAACACCATGAAGAGCTGTGCTGCTGGACATTTAATATTCACAAGGATCTAGGGGCTATAAAAAATTAAACACATGCCCTCAAGAAATGTCTTATGGGTGGTCATGAAAAAAGAATTCAAAACTAGGTAGGCATTAAAGAAGCCAATGTCAAGATGTACGTTTAGCTCATACCCTTTTTAAAAAAAAATCACATGAAATGATGTCAATGTTGCTAAACATTAGAGAAGTGCAAATCTAAACTACAGCAAGGCATCACATCACAATGGTCAGAATGGCCATTGCCAAACACTCCATGAACAGTAAGTGCTAGAGAAGGTGTGCAGACAAGGGAACCCTCCTCTACTGATGTTTGGGATGTCANCGTTTAGCTCATACCCTTTTTAAAAAAAAATCACATGAAATGATGTCAATGTTGCTAAACATTAGAGAAGTGCAAATCTAAACTACAGCAAGGCATCACATCACAATGGTCAGAATGGCCATTGCCAAACACTCCATGAACAGTAAGTGCTAGAGAAGGTGTGCAGACAAGGGAACCCTCCTCTACTGATGTTTGGGATGTCAATTGTAACAGCCACAATGGAGGACACAGTGAGGGTTCCTTCAGACATGAAAATGAGAATGAAATTAGAATACTATGAAATTCTTGAGAAAAATATAAACAGGACATGATTTGAGATAAAATGCAGCAAGTCTGCTGTGGCTCTACCTTTCAGAATAATGAAAAATAAACCACAGATCAGAAAATGGGACCTCATTAACCTGAAAACCATTTGCCTACCAAAGGATACCCTAAACGAGAGACAACCACAACCCTCAGAACAGGAAGAAACATTTGCAAACAAAGACACCCACAAGGAATTAATCTCCAAAACATACAAACAGCTCGTACAACTCAATATCTAAAATAAATACAACCCAAGAACAAAATGGGCCAAAGATTGAAATGGATATTTCTCTAATGAAGGCCTACAGATTGCAGTTAGGCACATGAAAAGATACTCAGCATCACTAATTATTCTCTCTCTCTTTAGTCGCTAAACCATGTCTCCTCTGTCCATGGGATTCTCCAGGCAAGAATACTGGAGTGGGTTGCTATTTCCTTCTCCAGAGGATCTTCCTGACCCAGGGATAGAACCCTGGTCTCCTGCACCACAGGCAAATTTTTTACCGACTGAGCTACAAGGGAAGCTCTAAAGTGAAAGTCGCTCAATCGTGTCTGACTCTTTGCGACACCTTGGACTACACAGTCTGTGGAATTCTCCAGGCCAGAATACTGGATTGGGTAACTTTTCCCTTTTCCAGGGGATCTTCCAGACCCAGGGATCGACCCAGGTCTCCTGCATTTCAGGCGGATTCTTTACCAGGTGAGCCACAAGGGAAGCCCAAGAACACTGGAGTGGGTAGCCTATCCCTTCTCCAGCAGATCTTCCCAACCCAGGAATCAAACCAGGGTCTCCTGCATTGCAGGTGGATTCTTTACCAACTGAGATTTTATTAGAGAGACACAAATCAAAAGTCCAATGAGCTAAGCCCTCACATTGGTCAGAATGGCCAATTCAAACATCTTAAAGAATAAATACTAGGACTTCCCTGGTGGTATAGTGATTAAGAATCAGCCTGCAAATGCAGGAGACATGAGTTCGATCCTTGGTCTGAGAAGATTCCACACATGTGGGACAACTAAGCCCATGGACCAAAACTGTTGAGCCTGTGCTCTAGAGCCCTTGAACCACAACTGTTGAGCCCTCGTAATGCAACTACTGAAGCCCGGCACTCTAGAGCCCACATTCTGTAACCAGAAGCCACCACAATGAGAAGCTGCACAGTGAAACTAGAGAGTAGCCCCTGCTTGCTGAAGATAGAGAAAACCTATGCTCAGCAACCAAGACTCAGTACAACCAAAGATAAATGAATAAATAAAATTATTTTTAAAAGAATAAATGCTAGAGGGGATATGAAGACAAGGGAACCCTCCTGCACCATTGATTGCAATGTACATAGGTTCATCCAGTAGGCAGAACACATGGAGGTTCATTTAAAAAATAACAGAAGTATTTCAAGATTCAGCCAATCCCATGTCTGGGCATAAATCTGGAGAAAATAAAAAATTTTGAAGTTACAGAAACCCTTGCAATCTTGGCCCCACAAGGTACAACAGCCAAGTCTGGGAAGCAAGCTAATTGATGAAATTACAGATGAATGGATACACAATGTGGTACATACACACAATGCAATATTTCTCAACCATAAAGAAGTAGGAAACAGTTCTAAGTCCAGCCACAGAAAAGAAGGTCAAGGCGATCATTTCAAGTGAAGTAAGGGAGACAGGGACAGACAAGTATCATATAGCACTCCTAGCTATAATCTAAAAATGGATGCAAATGAACTTCTTTACAAAAGAGAAACAGATTCACAGACTTAGAATCTAAGAAACTTACGGTTACTAGAAAAGAAGTGTGGAGGGGCAGGGAGTAATTAGCTGGTTCAGATCGATATACACATTAGAACGTGTGCTACTGTTGCTCAGTCACTCAGTCGTGTCTGACTCTCTGTGACCCCATGGACTGTAGCCCATCAGGCTCCTCTGTCCATGGGATTTCCCAGGCAAGAATACTGGAGTGGGTTGCCATTTCCTTCATTGGGGAGCTTTCTGACCCAGGGATCGAACCCATGTCTCCTGCAAGTCTCCTGCACTGCAGGTGGATTCTTTACCACTGAGCCAGCAGGGAAGCCATAACACAGGTGCTGAAGGGCCCTTAATAGTCTCAAGTCCAAGAGGGCGTTAAATGACACCTGCCCTCAAGAAATGTCCTGGGAAACTAATCGCAAAAGACTTCCAAACAGGGCCAAGTTTGAAGAAGCCACTTTTAAGAGATAAATTGTACTCACGAGTTGTAAAATAATATAAGCATATGGGAAGACACTCCACATCAATAATTATTAAATCAATGACAATCAAAACATCAATAAGCTATCATCTTACTGTAGAATAAATGCTGTAGAGAATGTACAAAAAATGGAATCTTCCTACAGTCCTGGTGGGAATGTAACTGGTGAAGCCATGATGGAAAACAGCATGGAGGTTCCTTGAAACATTAAACACAGAGGTATCATATGACCCTGCAATCCCATTCCTGGGCTTCAATCCAAAGAAAACCATCATTCAAAATGACACGTGCAAAAAAAAAAAAAAAATTTGACACATGCACCTTGATATTCAGGGCAGCACTGTTTACAATAGCCCAAACATAAAACCCACCAAAATGGCCACTGACACAAATATGAAGACTACATCGTACATCTGTACACTAAAATACTACTCAGCCGCAAAAGAGAATGAGACAATCATATTGGCAGCAGCAATGGATGAACCAAGAAATTATAATTCTATATGAGGTAAGTCAAAGACAAAAATGCAAACATCGTAAGATATCACATACAGGTGGGATCTATAAATTCATACCAGTGAACTAATGCACAAAACAGAGCCTGAGAAAACCAAATTCTGATTATCCAAAGAAATTTAGAAGGGAGGATAAATTAAGAGTTTGGGATGAAAATATACACATGAATATATGTCAAGTTGATAATGAAAAAGGACCTACTGACTAGAACAGGGAACTCTCCTGAGCATACTGTAATAACCTATATGAGAAAAAAATATATATATATACATCTACGTATAACTGAATCAAGTTCATGTACTCCTAAAACTAAACATCAGAAATCAACTCTACTCCAGTATAAAATAACAATTCAATTACAAACTAAATTACCTTAGTTTGGTCTATGGGAAACCAGACAGTTGTGACCCTATGAATTAGCATGTGATATGCTATGATATTACTATGACACCAGCCAGGGTTTTCACTCAGCAGAACACAGAGCAGCAACCCACTCAAAGTTGCCTGACCTCATGTGAATGCGACAAGATGAACAGAAGAAAAATCAAGGCAACACCCTCAATTCAGATATTGGGAATCTCCAAGGAGACAGGACACACTGCAGGTAAAGAGCAGACATGTGGTCTCTGTGTACACAGAATCCTGACCCACGTGGATGGGGTGAGAGTCACACAATCCCCAGAGCCTGCACTTGGGGACACAATTCCACACTCTTCAGATTGACACCACCTCCCTTGACCCTGCACCTGATTTTGCATGACGCTTGGTTAGGACACCAGGTCTCTAATGGTTGGGGCCCTAGGCTGGAAATGAGTGGGTTCCTGTAAACTCCCGGGATGGTAGAAAGAAGTGTAGGGTCTGTCTCTTCTCCCCACACTTGTCTTAGAGAAGTCCTCTTTTCCTTTTGGTTCTGTGTGATTTTTTGCTGGTTTGAAAGCTCATGCCAGAGGTGAACATGCTACCTTGGTTTTGGTAGGCTCTGTCTTGTTCCGCTGAGGTGCTGAGAAAACATGGGAGAGCTGGGCTGAAAGACAAGGGGCAGCTCTGCTCTCTTTGGAGGAGATTGTCGACTGGAAGACCACAGCAGCAACCTCACCTGCTGCCCATTGACTTTATGCCCTGTGACTTTATCCCTGTGCCCTGGAACCAACTCGCCAGGTGAACCTGCCTCCCTACTTCATATTCAGGTGAACCTGAATGTGCTGGAACATTGGAATGATTTCCAGGTAGCCACCTGAGGGCTCTCCAGGAGCCCAGGGAGGTGAACTCGGCAAGGGAGAGACTAGGAACCCGACCACAGCACTGACCCCCCGGAGGGCCACGGAAGCCCACTCAGAGGGAGCACGGTTCTCAGAGAAGCCCACCCCAGCCCCAGAGCCCAGACATCTGAGCACTGATGCTCAGACGCAGGCACGGAGTTTCCAGACAGAGGCCAGGCCAGGCCTGTACCCAGGTCTCCACGTCCCAGTGCATGCAGAACAGTCAGGCCTAAGTGTCCTAAATGTGCAGAAAGTGCACAGTCTCATTAAACATCATCAGTGTAGACAGGACTTTGTTCAGTTGCTCTATTTTCATATATGAAATAAAGGAAATCCTACCACTTCACATACGAACTATGCACATCCATATTCATATGAAATTCAGGCAATTTTACCATTTTCATAGATGAATTATGCAGCTCTTTCATATATAAAATATAGAAAATTTTACCGCTTTGCAATATGTGCCTCTGTTTTCATATATGAAATATCCCCTGGAGAAGGAAAAGGCTACCCACTCCAGTATTCTGGCCCAGAGAATTCCAAACATGACTGGTGACTTTGAGCCCTTGGTGACTCAGACAGTAAAGAGTCTGCCTGCAGTGTGGGAGACCTGGGTTCAATCCCTGTGTCGGGAAGATACTCTGGAGAAGGAAATGGCAACCCACTCCAGTACTCTCGCCTGGAGAAGCCCATGGACATGGGATCACAAAGAGTCAGACTCAACTGAGCGACTTCACTTTCACTTTTCACTTTCATATATGATATATGGACTTCTATTTTCACATATGAAATATAGAAAATTCCCATTTCAGAGATGAAATATGCACACATAACTTCATAAATGAAGTATAGAAAATATTATCATATGCCATTTTCAGCAACATGGACCCAGAGATTATTCTACTAAGTCAGAAAGACAATGACAAATACCATATGATTTCACTTATATGTGGAATCTAATATGCAAATGAATTTAACAATGAAACAGAAACCGACTCACTGATATAGAGAACTAATGGTTACCAGTGCAGAGAGGGTGGTGGGAGGGGCAGGACAGGGGTAGGGGAATAAGAGATGCGCACTACTATCCGCAAAGTAAATAAGCCACCATGACATATGCAGCAGAGTGAGATAAAGCCATTATTTTCTGATACCTTTAAATATATTCCATAAAAATATTGAATCACTATGTTGTACACCCAAAACAAATATAAGAATGTAAATCAACTGTACTTCAGTTTAAAAATATAGTTAATGGCTAGCTATAAACACAAAAAATAATCAACAACAAAAAAGTTAGCAAAATAAAATGGGTATTTTTAAAAATAGAAGATTCCATTCATCAAGAAGTTAATTTTGGTGAGATTTAAAATAATCATATAAAGTAGTTTAGTCTTTTAAATTTGCTTCACAAAGAACTGATTAGTCAAGTAAAGCCAATTAATCTAACTACAGAATATGGTTTTTTGAAAGTTGCTCTCTAACAAACACTTTATTTAATGTTATTTTTGATGCCTACATATTGATTTCAGTTCACAATGCCATATAAATAAGAGTCACTTAGCAATCTTCTGGTTTCAAATTAACACTTTTATATGTATTAAGATGTAAGATGGTATACTTGATTTAGAAGAGTTATTTTAAGTCTTTAAAAGCATTACTCAAAAGGTACAATGATTTTCATTCTGGCCCCTGGATTGGTATTTGCAAATCTACTAAATCAAAAGCTCTGGAACTGCTGTCTGACAATTTGAGTTCACAAGCCCTCTAGGTGATTCTGAAGCACTGGAGCACACTGATTTGCCCTAAAAATCCAGGCAAAACTCACATTTTATCAAGCCCAAGTTGTAAGACTTAGTATAATTATAAATTACAGTAAATTTTTGATTTTTTGGTTAAAGAACAATAGCAAATGTGTTCACTTTACAAATGTAAATACCTATATTTTCATACATAAAATATATAAAATTCTATTTTCATATGTGAAATATGCAGTGGTATTTTTATATATGAAATATAGAAAATTCAATTTTCATATGTGAAATATGCACTTATATTTTCTATATGAAATCTAGAAAACTCAATTTTCATATTGAAATACATATTTTCATATGTAAAATATGGAAATTCTATTTCCATACATGAAATATGCACCTATATGTTTATATGAAATACAGAAAATTCTACTTTCATATATGAAGTACGCACCTATATGTTCATACATGAAATACAGAAATATAGACCTGGGTTTGATCTCTGGGTCAGGAAGTTCTTCTGGAGAAGGGAATGTCTACCCACTCCAGTATTCTTGCCTGGAGAATTCCATGGACAGAGGAGCCTGGCAGACTACACTTGCTCCTTGTGAGGAAAGCTTTGACTAACCTAGACAGTTTTTTAAAAAGCAGAGACATCACTTTGCTGACAAAGGTCTTTGTAGTCAAAGCTAACAGCCAAGACAGGGAAGCAAGCTAATTATAGGAGCAACATGAATTGAAACAGGAGGTGGGGTACATGTACACACTGCAGCACCTCAGCCACAGAAAGCAGGATCTGATGCAAAGTCCAGCCACAGAAAAGGAAGGAGCCATGGCCACTCCCAGAGAAGCAAGGGAGGCAGGGAGGGGCCAGTGTCACATGATGTCACTTCAGGTGTAATCTGAAAATGGATACAAAGGAACCTCTTTCCAAAAGAGACGCCGCCTCAAAGACTTAGAACGGAAACTTCCAGTCACTAAAAAAGTAAGATGTGGGGCAGGGAGAAATGAGCTGTTTCAGACTAACATATGCACGTAACTATTTCTAAAGAAAGANGAGAAGCAAGGGAGGCAGGGAGGGGCCAGTGTCACATGATGTCACTTCAGGTGTAATCTGAAAATGGATACAAAGGAACCTCTTTCCAAAAGAGACGCCGCCTCAAAGACTTAGAACGGAAACTTCCAGTCACTAAAAAAGTAAGATGTGGGGCAGGGAGAAATGAGCTGTTTCAGACTAACATATGCACGTAACTATTTCTAAAGAAAGACTCCAGGACCCACTGTGTAACACAAGGAATCTTACACCACACTATGTAAGCACCTATATAGAAAAAGAACCCCCCCCAAAAAACATGTATACATCTACGTGGAAGTGAACCAGCTGAAGCACATTGAAAAAAAAAAAAAAAACCAACAAGATTTTAATTCACCTTTATCAGTTCAGCTCACTCGTGTCCGACTCTTTGCGACCCCATGAATCGCAGCACACCAGGCATCCCTGTCCATCACNGTGGTTTTCCCTACTTTCTTCAATTTAAGTCTGAATTTAGCAGTAAGGAGTTCATGATCTGAGCCACAGCCAGCTCCTGGTCTTGTTTTTGGAATACAAGAAGTAAGGTGAACAAGAAAACAGGATTGGCCCCAGATAGCTGAGGTGCATGTGAAAGGAATGAATTTACTGAGCCTAGAGGCTTGCATCTTTGCATATATAGAATGCTAAATTCCATAATCTGATACCTGATCTTTGATGTTCAGACTGCATGCTCTCCTGTTGCAAACCAGTATATAGCCTGACTTACCCTCTGCCTCCTTGGAGCAGTTTTCTCAGAGCTACTGAGATGCTGTCTCCAGAGTTTGGGATCCTAAACTTTCACATCAAATACAATAACTCTCTACTTTCAGGTTGTGACTATATTTTTTAGTCAACAGAACAATGCATGAGGAAGAAATCAAGATCCTGTCACCTTTGTCCCTCATCTTATATAAGCCCCTAGACTCCTCATGGAGCAGGGGCACAGTTCTTGAGGCATAAGACTACTGTGTTCCGCTCTCTGCCGACTGAGAATTAAAGCCACCTTTCTATTTCCTCCAAACTCTGTTTCCATATTTTTCATTTGGCTTCAGTGGACAGAGAGGCCAAGCTTTTGGCCAGCAACACACTGAGGACCAGCACAAAACTGCAAATTGACTAGACTTCAACATAGCGTTGGCATGAGATTAAAGAAAAGGAAATAAAAGTAATGTCTAGTTTATTCCCTCTGACCTGCTAGACTCAGGATGCTATTTGATTCCAAGAACACGATTAGGCTTGAATTCCAGGGCTAGGCTAGTGTGGGGTCTAGACAGCCACACAGGATGCCCTTCATCGAGATCTGTTTCAATCCTGTACTGTCTCTGGTTTTCTTTGGCTGGGACCAGAATCCCTAGTGCAACCCACTGATGGTGGCCTGACCCTCTGGCCTTGAGTGCAAGGGTAAAGTCACCAAGTATCCAGAGCCCTGGCACTGGGGTCCCCAGTTGAAGCCTCCTTCCTGAGGGTGCAGCCTCCTAGGCACCTCAGCTGGAAGCAATGCTCCAGGTAGGCATGAGCCTTGAGGGGAGGGGTAAAGCTTTAGGGGGAAGAAGCAGTGAGACTCAAGGCCTTTTGGGTTTGCTCAATCACATTCCACTCAAATTTATAGCCCAGGAAGTTGACCTTCCCTAAGACTCTAGTTGCAGGTGGAACCAGAGTTGGGCATGACCATTTGGACATTTCCTGTAACTACAATTGCCCACCGGTGTTTACTGGCACACGTGTGGCTGTTAATGACTGCTGCCCCAAAAAAACCCAAATGGCCACAGGACAAGCTGATCCACATCCCTAAATATTACAGGAGGAATGCCGACCCAAACAACAAGAAATCAAATCCCACCTGTCAGAATGGCCATCCTCACAAGTCAACAAATAATAAATGTGGGAGAGAGCTGAGAAAAGAGGGAACCTCCCTGCATGATCAGTGGGAATGGACATTGGCAACAATCACTAGAAAGGACAGCTTCCCCGTGCCAGAAAAAAAAAAAAAAAAAAAAAAAAAAAAACTTTCCAAAAAACTAAACCTAGGACATTGATTTCCCACACATGAACCTAAATCCTGAGAAAATCATCATTCAAAAAGACACATGCAGCCCAACGTTCACCACAATGCTATTTCCAATAGCCNAAAAAAAAAAAAAAAAAAAAAAAAAAACTTTCCAGAAAACTAAGCCTAGGACATTGATTTCCCACACATGAACCTAAATCCTGAGAAAATCATCATTCAAAAAGACACATGCAGCCCAACGTTCACCACAATGCTATTTCCAATAGCCAAGACATGGACTCAATAAAATATCATCGACAGATTAAGTCTTAAAGAAATGTGGTACATATATACAATAGGCTGTTACTCACATATAAAAATTGCCACTGAAATTATGAAATTAAACCACTGGTCACCACAAGGATGGACCTTGGAGGGTCATACAGTAAGTGGATTCAGCAGCAGAGGAAGAAAATAGCAGATGATGTCCCTTCTAGGCAAAGTGAAAGAAAACAGAGAGAGATACAGTGGAGGTAATTTACAACACAAAAGGAGACTCAGAGATTCATACACAAACAAAGAATTACAGGGGAAAAAATGGAAACGGCCAGGGATGAATTAGGAGCTCGGTACTGACATATACACAGAAACCTGTATCTATGTTAGCTAATCCACAAGGATTATCTCCTTTTTTACTTTCTTCCTTCCATGCTCATTTACAGAGAAATATTTATCTCTAACATATACATAGGAATCTGTGGCTGTAATAGACAACCCACAAGGACTATCTCCTTCTTTGGTTCCTTGCACATGTACAAAAAAATCTGTGTTTCTAATAAAGAGTCCACAGGGACCTGGTATTTAGCACAGAGAAGTTTATGAACCTTGTTTAATAAAGTCTATGGCAAAAAAAAAAATTTCTAAGTACAAATATGCTGTATGTATCTGTCATAAGTGAATCAGTCTATTGTTCATTGAAGACAAGCACAAAACTGCGAATCGACTAGACTTCAACATAGCAGTGGCATGAGACAAAAGAAAATAAATATAATGTTAGTTTACGTCCTCCGACCTCTGCAACTTGTGCTGCTATTCCATCCCTGGACTTTGAGTAGACTAGAGTCCCAGGGGCTGGAACAGGGCAGAGTTGCAGGGTGCCCTGCATAGAGACTCCTCTTAAACCTGCACTGTCTGCTTTCTCTGGCTGGGAACAGAATCCCTAGTACACCCCAACGATGGTGGCCTGACCCTGGCCTCAAGGATCAGATTAAAGTCACCAAGCATCCAGGGATCTGGCACTGGGGTCCCCAGCCAAAGCCTCCTTCCTGAGGGTGCAGCTTCCTAGGCACCTCAGCAGGGAGCGGTGCCCCAGGTAGACATGAGTCTGGAGGGGAGGGGTAAAGCTTTAGGGGGAAGTAGTGAGACTCAAGTGCTTGGCATATTCCACTCTAATTCACAGTCCAGGAAGTCGACTTTCCCTAAGGCTTTGGGTACAGGTGGAACCAGAGTTGGGCATGAAGAAGTACTGCTACTTGGTGGACTACACTTGTCCACCAGTGCTTACTGGCACCTCCAGTTCAAAAGGGGGGCAGTTAATGACAGCTGCTCTCGGGAAAGGTCATGTGGTGGGTATTGCAGAAATCAATTCCAAACAAAACCAACTTTCAAGAAGCCAATTGTAACAGGTAAAATTTCCTCATACCCTTTAAGGAAAAAAGAAGACCCAGTCAGTCCAAGGACAAGATACTCCACCTCTCTACTTATTACAGGAGAAATGCCAATCAAAACAGCAAGAAATCAATTCCCATCTGACTGAATGGCCATCCTGACTATTAGCAAACAGAACATTAGAGAGACCCTGGAGATGAGTGAACTCTCCTTCATATTCCATGGGAATGGACCTTGACAACAGCCCCTAGAAAGGACAGCCTCTACAGAGCAGAAAGAAAATTTCAATAGAGGTAAGCCTAGAATTTTAATGCCCACACCTGGGCCTATATTACGAAAAACCGTCATTCAAAATGACACACGCACCCCAACGTTCACCACACCGCTACTTACAATAGCAAGACACAGACCCAAGAAAATGCCCCTCACCAGATTAAATCTTAAAGAAATGTGGTACTATATACAGTGGGCTTTAATCAGACATGAAAAACCACCACTGAAATTATGAAATTCTGCCAATAGTCCCCACAAGGATGGACTTTGGAGGATCATACACTAAGTGAAGCCAGCAACAGAGGGAGATACCAGCAGAAGATGTTCCTTGTAGGCAAAATTTTTAAAAAGAAATAAGGGGAAGTAATTTACAACAAAAAAAAGAGAGTCTGAGAATTGAAACACAAAGAATTCCAAAGGGAAAAAAATGAAAAGCCAGGGATGAATTAGGAGCTCAAGAAGGGAATGGCAACCCACTCCAGTATTCTTGCCTGGAGAATTCCATGAGCAGCAAAGCCTGGTGGGCTACAGTCCATGGGGTCGCAAAGAATCGGACAGACTGAGTGACTAACACTTAACACTAACATATACCCAAAAAGCTGTCTATCTGTAATAAATAGTCCACAGGATTATCTTTCTTCATTCTTCCACATTTACACAGAAATCTGTATGTCTAACAGATACTGCACAGACACCCAATGTTCAGCACAGGGAACTTTGTTTGAAATTCTGCAATAACCTCTAGGGCAAAACAACCCCCCAAAAAGAACAAAACAAAAGTATGTTAATACATGCTAAGTCGCTTTAGTCATGTCTGACTCTCTGCAACCCCATGGACTGTAGCCTGCCAGGTTCCTTGTCCATGGGATTCTCCAGGCAAGTATATTGGAGTGGGTTGCCATTGCTTTCTTTTGAGAATCTTCCTGGAAGATGCTAATATACGTCATTTTGAATCAGGTGGCTGTATACTGTATACTGATGACAAGCACCAAATGGCAGATCAGCCATATTCCTGTATAGCATCGCCATTAGATTGAAGAAAATCAAAGCCTAATTAACTCCCACCTCTCTGACTTGGGCTGCTATCTCATGCCTGAAGTCTGAGCAGCCTTGGATCCTATGACTGGCCTGGAGTGGGACTGAACAGCTGGGCAGGATATCCTTAATTGAGCCCCCTCTTTAACCCATACTGTCTGGTTTGCTCTGGCTGCGACCAGACATCCTAGCTCAACCAAAGGATGGTTGCCTGACCCTCTGGCCTTGAGCTTCGAAAAGTAACTTAGTCCCCAAATCAGTCCTCTTTCCTGAGAGTGCACTCCTAGGCACCTCAGCAGGGTTCTGTGGGCAAGGCAGGGACGAGTCGAGAGGTGAAGAGTGAAGCTTTGGGGAAGAAGTAGTGGGACACAAGCCCTTGGGTGTTTACTCAGGCACCTTCCACTCTAAGTCTCAGTGCAGGAAGCAGACACTCAGTAAGGTTCTGGTTCCTCAAGAAACCAGAGTTGAGTGTGAAGCTACAAGTTAACCAGCAGTGCTTACTCACTCCTCCAATTCACAAGGTCTATGGGGCTGTTAATGAAAGCTGCCCTCAGGAAAGGATCTGGGGCTGGTACTGGAGAAGTAAATTTCAAACACAAACAATTTTCAAGAAGCCAATTGCAGCAGGTAAATTTTCCTGACATCCTTTAAGGAAAAGAATAAAGGAAAAACAAACAAAAACTCCCAACCTGCAACAGGATAAGATGTTAAACACCCCTAATCTTTACAGGAGGATGCAAATCAAAATGACAAATCAAATCCCACCACTCAGAATGGCCATTCTCATGTCACAAAAAATAATGCTGGAGTGAGTCAAGAGGAGAGAGAACCCCCCTACACAGTACGTGGGAATGGACATCGGCAACAGCCACTCGAAAGGACAGCCTCCCCATGCCAGGAGAAAAAAAAAAAACACCTTAGCCTAGGATCTGACGTTCCCTCATGTGGGCCCAAGAAAAACCATCATTCCAAAACACACATACAACCCAATGTTCACTGCAGCACTACATATAGTAACCAAAACACATATCCAGGAAAATGTCTACTGACACATTAAAGCTTAAAGAAGATGTGGTACACATATACAATGGACCATTACTCAGCCTCGAAAGTCTGCCTCTGAAATTATGAAATTATTCCACTGGTCACAAGGATGGACCTTGGAGGATCATACACTAAATTAAGTCAGGCAGACAAAGAAAATAGCATATGCTGTGAATTCTAGGAAAAATTAAAAGAAGAAATAGGAGAACACAAAAAGAGACTCTGAGAACTCAAAACACAAACAGAGGGTTCCAAAAAAGTTGAAAGAGCAAAGATGTATTAGGAGGATGGGACTAACATATACATAGAAAGCAGTATCTAAAATAGATAATCCAAAAGAGTTCCCTCCTTTCTTCTTTCCTTGCCCCTTCCTCCCACAAATGGGTTTCCCTCGTGGTTTAAACAGTAAAGAATCTGCCTTCAATACAGGGGACCTGGGTTCAATCCCTGGGTCAGGAAGATCCCCAGAAAAGGAAATGGTTACTCACTCCAGTATTCTTGCCTGGAGAATTCCATAGACAAAGGAGCCTTAGTGAGCTACAGTCCATGGGTGTCAGAGAGTAGGACATGACTGAGCAAATCATACTTTCATCTTTAAAAAAAAAAAAAACTTTCCTCCCACAAATGCAGAAATCTTGGAATCTCTGAAGAATATACAGAAATCCATATCACTAACATATACACAGAAATCTATATCTGTAATAGATAATCTGCAAGGATTATCTCCTTCTTGGCTTTGTTCCTACACATATAAACAAAAATCTGTACATCTAACATATATACCAAAATCTGTATCTCTATTAGATACTTCACAAAGACCTGATGTTCAGCATGGTGAACTTTGCTAGACCTTCAGCAATTACTCTGTGGTAAAAGAATCCAAAGAAAGAGATACGCTGTATGTGCATCTCATACTAAATCAGGCAGCAATAATCTAATGACAAGCAAAAACTGAAAATCAACTATACTCCAATATAGCCCTGGCATGAGATTAAAGAAAAGGAAAAAATTCAGTGACTAGTTTATTCCCTCTGACGTCCCTGACTTAGGCTGCTCTCCCATTCCTGGAGCCTGAGCAAGCTTGGGTTCAAGGACTGGCCTGGAGTCGGGTTGAGAGAGCTGGGCAGGATGTCTTTCATTGAGCCCCTTCTTAAACCTGTAATGTCTGGTTTGCTCTGCATGGGACTAGAGTCTCAAATGCACCCAGAGGATAATGGGTATACCCTGTAACCTCAAACCTTGGAAAAGTAACCTAGCCTTCAGGTATCATGGTACTGGTATCCCCAGTTCAAGCATCCTTCCTGAGAGTGCAGCCTCCTAGGCAGCTTAACAGGGAGCAGTGCCCCAGGATGGGAGGAGTCTGGGGCGGGGGGGTGAGTGGAGATTTAGGGGTCATAAGTAGTAAAATACAAGCCCTCTGGTGTTTGTTCAGACACATTCCACTCTAATTCACCGCCCAGGAAGCCATCTTTCCCTAGGCTCTGGTTGCAGGTGGAACCAGAGTTGGGCACGGAGATGTGCTGCCACCTTGTGGACATCTTCAAGAACTACAACTTGCCCACCAATGCTTACTGCTGCTGCTGCTGCTGCTGCTGCTAAGTCGCTTCAGTCATGTCCGACTCTGTGCGACCCCATAGACAGCAGCCCACCAGGCTCACTGTCCCTGGGATTCTCCAGACAAGAACACTGGAGTGGGAGTGGGTTGCCATTTCCTTCTCCAGTGCGTGAAAGTGAGACGTGAAAGTGAAGTCGCTCAGTCGTGTCCGACTCCTAGTGACCACCTGGACTGCAGCCAACCAGGCTCCCCTGTCCATGGGATTTTCCAGGCAAGAGTACTGGAGTGGGGTGCCATTACCTTCTCCGGGTGCTTACTGGCACCTCCTATTCAAAAGGCCTGTGGGGCGGTAAATGAGGGCTGCCCTCAGGAAAGGTCCTGTGGCAGGTACTGCAGAAATAAATTCCAAACACAACCGATTCTCAAGAAGCCAATTTCAAAGGTCAATTTTCCTCACACCCTCTAAAGAAAGAAAAATAGAACCCAAACGGTCACAGAACAAGATACTAAGCATCCCTAATTATTACAGGAGAAATGTCAATCAAAACGACAACAAGAAATCAAATCCAACCTATCAGAATGGCCATCCTCACAAGTCTGCAAACAATAAATGTGGGAGAGAGCTGGGTAGTGATGGAACCTACTGATACAGTCAGTGGGAATGGAGCTTGCCAAAGCCCTAGAAAGTATAGCCCCTACATGCTAGGAAAAAATCTTCCAAAAAACTAAGCCTAGAGTCTCACATATCCCCAACTGGGCCTATATTCAAGAAAACCATCATTCAAAAAGACACGTGCACCCCAGCATTCACTGCAGCACTAGTTACAGGAGCTAAGACACAGATCAAGATGCCTTTTGACACACTGAAGATTAAAAAAGATATGGTACATATATACAATGGACTATCATTCAGCCATGAAAAAACTACTGAAATTATGAAATTATGCCACCAAAAGTCACAAGGATGGAACTTGGAGTATTACAGACTAAGTGAAGTCAGGCAGGCAGAGAAAGAAAATAGCACATGATGTCCCTTGTAGACAAAATTTTAAAATAGATACAAAGGAGCAAATTTACAACACAAAAAGTGACTCTGAGAATTCAAACACAAACAGAAGTTTCTAAGAAAAAGTGAAAGAACAAGAATGAATTATGACATCAGAGCCGACATAGACACAGAAATCTGGATCTGTAATAGATAATTCAGAAGGATTATCTTTCTTTTCTTCCTTCTATCAAATATACACAGAAATTTGTATCTCTAAATGTACAGAGAAATCTCTATAATAGATAACCCAAGATCATTATCTCCTTCCTTCCTTCCATGTATGCACTGGTATCTGTATCTCTAACGTACTCACAGAAATCTGTATCTGTATTAGGTAATCCACAAGGATTATCTCTTGCCTCCTTTCCTTTCTTCCAGCACAAGTACACAGAAATACTTATTTCTAACATACACATAGAAGTTTGTTGCCGTAACAAATAATCCACAAGGACTAAGCCTTCTTAAGTAAACAATGATTAATAAATAGAGGAAAATAATAGAACAGGAAAAACTAGAGATCTCTGCAAGAAAATCAGAGATACCAAGGGAACATTTCATGCAAAGATGGGCTCAATAAAGGACAGAAATGGTATAGACCTAACAGAGGCAGAAGGTATTAAGAAGAGGTGGTAAGAATACACAGAAAAACTACACAAAGATGGTCTTAATGAACCAGAATACCATGATGGTGTGATCACTCACCTAGAGCCAGATATCCTGGAGTGCAAAGTCAAGTGGGCTTTAGGAAGCATCATTACAAACAAAGTTAGTGGAGGTGATGGAATTCCAGCTGAGCTATTTCAAATCCTAAAAATAATGTTGTAAAAGTGCTGCACACAGTATGTTAGCAAATTTGGAAAACTCAGCAGTTGCCATTGGACTGGAAAAGGTCAGGTTTCTTTCCAGTCTCAAAGAAGGGCAATGCCAAAAATGTTCAAACTACCACAGAATTGCACTCATCTCACACGCTAGCAAGTTAAGGTCCAAATCCTTCAAGCTAGGCGTCAATGATATGTGAACCAAGAACTTCCAGATGTACTAGCTGGATTGAGAAAAGGCAGAGGAACCAGAGATCAAACTGTTAACATCTGTTGGATCATAGGAAAAGAAAGAGAATTCCAGAAAACCATCTACTTCTGCTTTATTGACTATGCTAAAGCCTTTGATTGTGTGGATCACAAGAAACTGTGGAAAATTCTTAAAGTGACAGGAATACCAGACCACCTTACTTGCCTCCTGAGAAACCTGAATGCAGGGCAAGAAGCAACAGTTAGAACCAGACATGGAACAATAGACTGGTTCCAAACTGGGAAAGGAGTATGTCAGGCTGTATATTGTCACCATGCTTCAATTCAGTTCAATTCAGTCACTCGGTCATGTCCTACTCTTTGTGACCCCATGGACTGCAGCACGCCAGGCTTCCCTGTACATCACCAACTCCCAGAGCTTACTCAAACTCATGCCCATTGAGTCAGTGATGCCATCCAACCATCTCATCCTCTGTCGTCCCCTTTTCCTCCCGCCTTCAATCTTTCACAGCATCAGGGTGTGAAATACCAGGCTGGATAAAGCACAAGCTGAAATCAAGATTTCTGGGACAAAAACAGAAATATAGACCAATGAAACAAGATAGAGAGCACAGGGATAAACCCACTCACCTATGGGTACCTTGTTTTTGATAAAGGAGCCAAGAATACACAATGGGGCAAAGACAGCATCTTCAATAAGTGATGCTGGATAAACTGGACAGTTACATGCAAAAGAATGAAATTATTTCACTTCCTAATGCCATACACAAAGATAAACTCAAAATGGATTAAAGACCTAAATATAAGACCAGAAACTATAAAACTCTTAGAGGAAAACATAGGCAGAACACTCAATGACATAAATCAAAGCAAGATCTTCTATGGCCTACCTCCTAGAGTAATGGAAATAAAAATAAGAATAAACAAGTGGGACCTAATTAAGTTTAAAAGCTTTTGCATAGCAACAGAAACTACGAACAAGGTGAAAAGACAGCTCTCAAAATGGGAGAAAATAATAGCAAATAAAACAACTGACAAAGGATTAATTTCTAAAATATACAAGCAGCTTATACAACTCAATACCAGAAAAACAAACAACTCAATCAAAAATTGGGAACAAGACATTTCTCCAAAGAAGATAGTGATGCCCCTCACCAGATTAAATCTTAAAGAAATGTGCTCAATATCACTCATTATTAGAGAAATGGAAATCAAAACTACAATGAGATAACACTTCACATTAGTCAGAATGGCCATCATCAAAAAGTCTACAAACAATAAATGCTGGAGAGGGTGTGGAGAAAAGGGAACCCTCTTGCACTGCTGGTGGGAATGTAAATTGATATAGCCACTATGGAAGACAGTATGGAGTCTTCTTAAAAAGATAGGAATATAACCACCATATGACCTAGCAATCCCACATATACCCTGAGGAAATCAAAATTGAAAAAGACACATGTACCTCAATGTTCACTGCAGCAGCATTTACAGTAGCTAGAGCAAGGAAGCAACCTAGATGTCCATCAACAGATGAATGGATAAAGAAGCTGTGGTACATATATACAATGGAATATTACTCAACCATAAAAAGGAACATATCTGAGTCAGTTCTAATGAGGTGGACAAACTTAGAGCTTGTTATACAGAGTGAGTAAGTCAGAAAGAGAAATATAAATATCATATCAGTTCAGTTCAGTTGCTAAGTCATATCCAACTCTTTGCAACCCCATGGATTGCAGCACGCCAGGCCTCCCTGTCCATCACCACCTCCTGGAGCTTACTCAAACTCATGTCCATTGAGTCGGTGATGCCATCCAACCATCTCATCCTCTGTTGTCCCCTTCTTCTCTCGTCTTCAATCTTTCCTAGCATCAGGGTCTTTTCAAATGAGTCAGCTCTTCACATCAAGTGGCCAAAGTATTGGAGTTTCAGCTTCAGCATCAGTCCTTATGTGATATACTGACACATATATATGGAATCTAGAAAGATGAATTAATTTTCAAGGCAGCAATAGAGAAACAGATATAGAAAACAGATCTATGGACACAGAGGGAAGGAAGGAAGGAGAAGGTGAGATGTATGGAGAGAGTAACATGGAAACTTACGATACGATATGTAAAATAGATAGCCAATGGGAATTTACTGTATGACCCAGAGAACTCAAACAGGGGCTCTTTAACAATCTAAATGGGTGGGATGGGAAGGGAGATAGGAGGGAGGTTCGAGAGAAAGGAGACATGGGTATTCCTGTGACTAATTCTTGTTGATGTATGACAGAAAACCACAAAATTCTGTCAAGCAATTATCCTTCAATTTAAAAAAAAAGAGACTTCTGGGAGAAAATCCACAACCTCAGATATGCAGATGACACAAGCTTTATGTCAGAAAGAGTAAAACTCAACATTCAAACAACCAAGATCATGGCATCTAGTTCTATCACTTCATGGCAAATAGATGGGGAAACAATGGGAATAGTGACAGACTTTATTTTCTTGGGCCCCAAAATCACTGCATGATTTTGGAAGGTGATCCAGCCATGAAATTAAAAGACTCTTGCCCCTTGGAAAAAAAGCTGTGACAAACCTAGATAGCATACTAAAAAGCAGAGACATTACTTTACTGACAAAGGTCCACATAGTCAAAGCTATGGTTTTTCCAATGGTCACATATAGATGTGAGAGATGGACCATAAAGAAGGCTGAGTGCCAAAATATTGATGCTTTCAAATTGTGGTGTTGGAGAGGACTTTTGAGAGTCCCTTGGACTGGAAGGAGATCAAATCAGTCAATCCTAAAGGAAATCAATCCTGAATATTCATTGGAAGGACTGATGCTGAAGCTCAAAAACTTTGATGTGAAGAGCCAACTCATTAGAAAAGACCCTGTTGCTGGGAAAGACTAAAGACTGGAGAAGGGGACGACAGAGGACGAGATGGTTGGATGGCATCACCAACTCAATGGACATGAGTTTGAGCAAACTCTGGGAGATGGTGAAGGGCAGGGAAGCCTGGGGTGCTGCAGTCCACAGGGTCACAAAGAGTTGAACATGATTTCATGATTGTTTGTCCAGTTTCTGACAATGACCATTAAGCCTTTTGTGAGATGATACCTTCCACAACTGAACAACTGAACAACAAGGAGTGAATCAAGTTGCTATGAATTAAAAAAAAAAAAAAAACCAATGCATTGTAATTCACCTACATTCTTAAGTTAAAATAACTGGATAAACACTATAAAGATCGAAACATATTCTGACTCTATTCCCCTCATCCCATGGTTACCTTGGCTTGCATCACATCTCTGGAGACTGGGCAGGCTTGGGTCCCAAGGTTGGATTGTGGTGGAGCTCAAGGACCTGGGAGGATGTGGCAGGCAGTGTGCCCTCATGATGTTCCTGGAGTGCCTCTTGCCCTCTCTGCAGGAGCCCTCAATCTCTAGACACAGGTGAAGTAAATTAAGAGATTTGAATTAACATAGACACACTTATATGTACCAAATAGATGATCAAAAATGGCCTACTGACTGAATAGCAGATGGAAGTTTACTGAACACACTGTAACCACCTAGAAGGAAACAAGAATTTGAAAGAGAAGAGATAAACACCTACACAAAATATTAAAAGACGCTTAAACTCCTTGGAAGGAAAGTTATGACCTACCTAGATAGCATATTGAAAAACAGAGACATTACTTTGCCAACACGGTCCTTCTAGTCAGTTCAGTTCAGTTCAGTTCAGTTCACTCGCTCAGTCGTGTCTGACTCTTTGCGATCCCATGAATCACAGCAAGCCAGGCCTCCCTGTCCATCACCATCTCCCAGAGTTCACTCAGACTCACGTCCATCGAGTCAGTGATGCCATCCAGCCATCTCATCCTCTGTCGTCTCCTTTTCCTCCTGCCAGCATCAGAGTCTTTTCCAATGAGTCAACTTTTTGCATGAGGTGGCCAAAGTACTGGNGAGGCCTGGTGTGCTGTGATTCATGGGGTCGCAAAGAGTCAGACACGACTGAGCGACTGAACTGAACTGGGCACTTAACATTCACAAGGCCTGAGGGGCTTAAGTGAAAAAACACCTGCCCTCAAGAAATGTCCTAGGGGAAGTCATTGGAAATATTAAAACAGAGAAGTCACTCAATAAGCCAATTTGAATAAGTAAGTTTAACTCACACTGCTTAAAAAAATCGAATGCAGAGATGTCAGCATCACTAAATATGAGAGAAATGCAAATCAAAGCTTCAACAAGGTATCACCTCAGACCAGTAAGAAAGGCCATAGACAGAAATGCTACAAACAATAAATGCTGGAGAGGGTATACAGCAAAGGGAACCTTCCTACACTGATGCTGGGAATGGAAATTGGGAGCAGCCACTTGGAGGACATTGGGCAGTTTCCTTAGAATGAAAATGAGAATGAAATTAGACCACTCCCTAACACCAAACACAAAAATAGACAGCAAGTAGATGAAAGGTCTAAATAAAAGGACAGATACAATGGAACTCTTGAGTGAAAAAAGCAGAACACATTTTGACATAAAATGCAGCAAGATCTTTTTTGATCCACCTCTAAGAATCAGTACAAATAAAACAAAAATAAACAAACGGGACATAATAGATATTAAAAGCATTTTCACAACAAAAGAAACTATCAGTGAAAGAAAAAGACAATCAGAATAGAAAAAAATTCATGCAAAAGAAAATAGCCACATGAAAAATTATACATACAAACAACTCATAAAGCTCAATAAAATCCAGTAAAAAACTGGTCCAAGATCTAAATGCACATTTCTCCACAGAAGGCATAGAGATGGCTATAAAGCACAAGAAAAAGATTTTCAGCATCACGAGTGAACTCTGGGAGTTGGTGTTGGACAGGGAGGCCTGGAGTGCTGCAATTCATGGGGTCGCAAAGAGTCAGACATGACTGAGCGACTGAACTGAACTGAACTGAGTCCTTAGGAGAGGGCAATGGCACCCCACTCCAGTACTCTTGCCTGGAAAATCCCATGGACGGAGGAGCTTGGTAGGCTGCAGTCCATGGGGTCACTAAGATTCGGACACACTGAGCGACTTCACTTTCACTTTTCACTTTCACGCATTGGAGAAGGAAATGGCAACCCACTTCAGTGTTCTTGCCTGGAGAATCCCAGGGATGGGGGAGCCTGGTGGGCTGCCATCTGTGGGGTCACACAGAGTCAGACACAACTGAAGCGACTTAGCAGCAGCAGTTCTTAGAGAAAGGCAAATCAATTGTCCAATGAATCAGAATGATTGTTTCAAAAACTCTACAACAATAAATTCTGCAGAGAGAAGAAAACCCTCCCATCATGGGTGGGAATATAAATGGGTACATACACTAGGGAGAACACTACGGAAGTTCTCTAAAAAACTAAACATAAAAAACCTAAGCACAAAAGTACCAAGTAACCCAGCAATTCATACCTAGGCATAGACCAGAGAAAACCAAAATTTTAAAAGATACCTGCACCCCAACGATTACAGCAACACTAGGTACAATAGCAAAGACCAGGAAGCAACTTAAATGTACAAGGACAGATGAGTGGAAACAGAAGATGTGGATACACACATGCAATATTACTCAGAAACAAAGAGGGATGGATGAAATGGCGCCATTTCCAGTTACAGGGAAGACACTAGAGATGAGCATACTAAGTGAACTAAGTGAGACAGGGAAAGACAGGTATCATAGGATATTGTTTCTGGCAGAACCTAAAAATGGATACAAATGAACGTTTTACAAGAGAATCAGCCTCAGAGACTTAAGAAAGAAACTTATGGTTACCAAAGAAGAGAGTTGAAGGGGGCAGAGAGAAATTAGCTGGTTCAGATAAATATATATACCATAAAAAATGTGCTGAAGGGATCTTAATAGTCACAAGTCTGACAAGGCTGTAAACGGACACCCACTCTCAAGAAATGTCTTGGGGTAAATCATCGGAAAAGAATTCCAAACAGGGCCAACTTTCAGGAAAGCAGATTCAAGAGGTAAATTGTACTCACAAGGTGTAAAATAACAAAAGTACATGGAAACATACTTCACATCAGTAATTGTTAAATCAATGCCAATCAAAACTACAGTGAAGTATCACCTCACACTGGTCACAATGGCCATCATGGAAAAGATGTGCAAAGAATAAATACTGCAGAGAAAGTACAAAAAGGGAATCCTCCCACCGTCTTGGTGGGAATGTAAATGGTGAATGAAGACACTATTGAAAACAGCAAGAGTTTCCTTGAACACTAAACATGCAGGTATCATATGATCCTGCAGTCCCACTCCCAGGTTTAGTTCTGGAGAAATTCATCACTCAAAATGACATGTGCACTCCAGTTTTCAGGGTAGCACTATTTGCAACAGCCAAGACATAGAATCCACCGAAATGACCACTGACAGAAAAATGAAGACTATGTGGTATATCTATATACTGGAATACTACTCAGTCATTAAACGGGATGAAATAATGATACTGGCAGCAGCATGGAGGGACTGGGAAAGTTTCATACCAAGTGAAGTAAGTCAGAGAAGAAGAAAAATATCCTATTATGTTCAGGTGGAATCTATAAATTCATTCCAATGAACTAATGTACAAAACAGACATGGACTCACAGATTGTGAAAACCAGGTTCTGATTATCAAAAGAGAGTTAAAAGGGAGGATAAATGAAGAGTTTTGATTAATACATAAACACTAATATTTATCAAATTGATAATCTAATAGGACCTACTGAATAGAGAAGGGAACTCTATTGAAAAAACTGTAATAGCCTATATGAGGGAAAAAGTGGAAAAAAGGATATACTTCTATATAAAATCGAATCAAGTCCCTATACACATAAAACCAATGAAACAATGGAAATCAACTCTAGTCCACTATAAAATAAAAATTAAATTACAAAGTAAATTATCTGAGCTTACTGAAGGGGAAATCGGATAGTAGTGACAGCATGGAGGATTATATATATGAATATTCATATATATATATGAATTAGACATGTGATATGCTATGATATTAATATGACACCTCCAAAGATTTTCACTCAGCAGGACACACAGCAGCAACCCACTAAGGTGCCTGACCTCATATGAATGCAACAAGATGAAGAAAAAGGACCACAGGTTAATCAGGGCAACACCCAAAATTCAGACGTTGGGAATCTCAGCAGGGACAGGACACACTGCAGGTAAAGACCAGATATGTGGTCTCCAGGTACAGGATCCTGTCCCATGTGGAGGGGGTGAGACCAGACTCTACACCTGAGGTCCCATGACCCTTGGTTAGGACACTAGGTCTCTGCTGGTTGGGCCCCTAAGGTGAAAACAAGTGGGCTCCTGTAACCTCCTGGGAAGGTGTAAAGTAGTGTAGAGTCAATCTCCTCTCCCCACATTTGTCCCAGGGAAGACCTCCTCTTTTCCCTTTGGTTCTATGTGATATTACCTGTTTTTATGGCTGTCATGATAATGTTGAACACACTACTTTGTTTCTGGCAGGCTCAGTCCTTTCTTAATCTACTGAGGTGTTGAGAAGACAAACACAAGGTGCAGGGCTGGAAGACGAGGGGTAAGTCTGGTCTCTGCTGAGTAGGGATGGCCGATTGGAAGGAGATCACAGCAGAAACCTTACCTGCTGCCCATTGACTCTTTGCCTGATCTGTGTGCCCTGCAGTCAATTCACCAGGTGAACCTACCTCCCCACCATGCTCATCCTGGTGAATTGGAGTAATTACCAGGTAGACATCTGAGGACAGAGAAGGCAATGGCACCCCACTCCAGCACTCTTGCCTGGAAAATCCCATGGACGAAGGAGCCTGGTAGGCTGCAGTCCATGGGGTCGCTAAGAGTCGGACACGACTGAGCGACTTCACTTTAACTTTTCACTTTCACCCATTGGAGAAGGAAATGGCAACCTACTTCAGTGTTCTTGCCTGGAGAATCCTAGGGACGGGGGTGCCTGGTGGGCTGCCGTCTATGGGGTCGCACAGAGTCGGACACGACTGAAGTGACTTAGCAGCAGCAGCAGACATCTGAGGAAGCTCCAGGAGCCCCAGGGAGGGTGAACATTGCAGAGGTAAAGAGGCAAACAGGCACAGGCCTGTATAAAGTGAATACTCTAAAGCATGAATTCCTAAACACCAGTGAAGCTCTCATCAATTCTTCCTTTTTCTTAGTTGTGTGTGTGTGGTCTCCCCATACATATAATCCTGACCCATGCAGATGAAATGAGGCTCATACAGTGCCCAGTCCCCCCGACCTGGGGTCACATATCCCCTTGGTTTAGGACACCATGGCTGTGGTCAGCAGGCCACTAATGTGTAAACAAGCCAGGTCTCTGGGGCCTCTGAGGACCCTAGAAAGAAGTATAGGGACCATCTCCTCTCCCCTCAATTGTCCCTGAGAAGCCAGGCCCCTCCTGCTTTCACCTTGGTTCTGTGTGATTTTTTGCTGGTTTGAATGCTCTTGCTAGAGGTGAACACAATACCTCGGTTCTGGCAGGCTCTTTCTTGTCCCGCTGAGTGCTGAGAAAACACAGGAAAACTGGGCTGAAAGACAAGGGGCAGCTTTGTTCTCTTCAGAGGAGAGAGTTGACTGGAAGGAGATCACAGCAGCAATCTCACCTGCTGCCCATTGGCTTTTTGCTCGATCCCTGTGCCCTGGAATCAATTCACCAGGTGAACCTACCTCCCTACTCAACCTGAATGTGCTGGAACATTGGAATGATTACCAGGTAGCCCACATGAGGGGTAGCCAGTAGCCCCAGGAAGGTGAACCTGGCAGGAGCCAGACTAGGAGCCAGACCGCAGCACTGACCCCAGGGAGGGCCAGGGAAGCCCACTCAGAGGAGAGCATGGTTCCCAGAGAAGCCCACCAGCCCCAGAGCCCAGACATCTGAGCGCTGATGCTCAGACGCAGGCACGGAGTTTCCCAGACAGAAGCCAGGCCTGTACCCGGGTCTCCACATCCCAGCGCACACAGAACAGTCAGGTCTAAATGTTCTCATTGTAAAAAGCACATGGTCAAGTCTCAACATTATCAGTGTAGACTTAGAGAGGTCTAAATCTACCATGTAGACGGAACTTGGTCAGGTTCAAACTAGTTTAGGGCTGGTCTCTCGGGAGGCACAGGTCACACACATGCAGGGTCTCTCATCATTGGACAGGGGGCTTTCCTTCTTGTGGGAACTAGGATGTACATTTCTTGAAGAAGAAATCATCACTCTGCTCCACACTTCACCCACACCAGGAAACTGAAAGAATCTTGTCATTAAACATCTCAACATGCAAAACAACATTACCAATTTCTCTGGCCACATGATAGTCAGGATCCGGGGGAGATCCAGGAATTTCTTAGAGTACAGCCCAGTGTCCTGTAAAGACAGACAGAAAGTGACCTGATTCCAGCATCCCAGGCTTCCAGCAGGAGGCAGCCACACTAGAAGCCTCTGGAAAAGTATATTCTTTATCAGAATAAAAATATATTGTTGAAATTGCAAGCATACTAGTTATTATTTGCAAACCTAAAATATGCAGTTCTCATTGGTTCCTTTGTATTCAGATTTTCTGGGTAGAAACAAGCTTTCATTTCAAATTAGTTTCTTCTTATTCTGTTATTTGTTATTATATGAATGAAAGGTCAAATTTGAAAAAAAAAAATAAGAATTTTCCTGCAAAAAATACTGACTCAAAGAGCCCATAAGCGGCATATACTTTGCCTTCTAGTAGTTTCATTTTTCTCCCTGAAGAAACCTGAACAAATAGCCATCCTGATTTTGTTAAATTTTATTTTTTAATTGAAGGATAATTGCTTTACAGAATTTTGTTGTTTTCTGTCAACTATCAACATGAATCAGCCATAGGTATTCATATGTCCCCTCCCTCTTGAACCTCCCTCCTACCCCCCTCCCCCTCCCCTCTAGGTTGTTACAAAGACCCTGTTTGAGTTCCCTGAATCATACAGCAAATTCCCATTGGCTATCTGTTTTACATATAGTATTGTAAGTTTCCATGTTACTCTCTTCATACATCTCACCCCTGATATTTTTGCTTCTCTGTTCAAACTGAGCTAAAATGAAATGGATATTCCTATCAACAATTAAGAATTTTTCAGTTTTGAGATGTCATACCAGGGTAACAGGGACTGGAGAAAATGGAATGCTCCTATGCTACTAGTAAGCAAACCACATTGTTAAAATAAACCTTTGGGTGTTGGTTCAAGTACACACCAGAATATTGTCTGAAATATTAGTTGCTTAGTCATGTCCGACTCTTTGTGACTCCCATGGACTGTAGCCCTCCAGGCTCATCTGTCCATGGGATTCTCCAAGCAGGAATCTTGGAATGGGTAGCCATTCCCTTCCCCAAGGGATCTTCCAGACTCAGAGATTAAGCCCAGGTCTTCTGCATTCCAGGCATATTCTTTACTGTCTGAGCCACCAGAGAAGCCCAGAATATTGTACAGACCCCAATTAAAACTGTCTAAAATTCTCACTGGCAGGGTCACCACCTTTGGGCATAACGATGTCCTGCAGTCTTCTGGCAATTCCCCACAGCAGCAACCTTAAAGGTTTCGCTTCGAATACTTAATATTCACAAAAATTGCTGAGCTCTAAATAACACTTGATATCAAAAAGTCTCCAGAGCTAAAGAATAAAAGATGCAAAAAAAGGTCAAACTATCAGAAGAAAATGCCAAGAGGTAAATACAGTCTATATAAGTTTTTCTTAAGAAAGCACAGGAAAAGGTTCTCAGGTGAATAATTAGACACAGGACAATCAAAAGGACAACAATGTATGGCCATAGAGAAGTCCAAAAGATCACTCTCAAAAATTCTAGAGACAAAGAACGTAAGAGTCGGGTGAAGAAAAAAGACCCTTAGATAGTGCTGGTGAATGTTTATTGGTAATGTTCACTGGAGGACATACGTAGATGTGCATTTTTAACAGCTGAGACAGACCCTATAATCTGGCAGTCCAGCTGCTGAGAGTGTATGTGGAGAAAACCAGATTTTAGAAAACTCATGCACACAAGCACACACTGCAGCAGTTCACAAAATAGCCCAGATATGGAAGTAAGCAAATGTACATGGATAGACGAATGGATAAACAAAAAGGAATACACGCATGCAAAGAAATATGGTTCTGACTTAAAAAAATGAGATAATGTCAACTGCAGGGACACCGATAAATCTAGAGGTAATATCATTAGGTAAAGTCAGCTAGATGGAGAGAGGGAATTATATGATATCATGTACAGGAAATAGGTATCATTGCACACTTGCATGCTAAGGTGCTTCAGTACTATGAGCTTATTGACATGTGAAATAAAGAGTCTTAGGCAATAAACTTATGGTCACCCATGGGGAATGGTGGGAAAAAAGGCATAAATTAGGAAGGAGGAAATAACTCTTATCCACAAATACATAAAAAATAAGTGATCAACATGGGCCTACTTGAGAAAGTGTGTTGGACTAAACACACTGTAATAACCTACATGACAAAAAAAAACCCAAAAGATGAATAGATTCAGAAATAAGTATAACTGAACAAGATTTTCTACACCTTTAAAAGCAGAGACATTACTTTGCTGACTAAGGTCCATCTAGTCAAGGCTATGGTTTTTCCTGTGGCCATGTATGGATGTGAGAGTTGGACTGTAAAGAAGGTTGAGTGCCGAAGAATTGATGCTTTTGAACTGTGGTGTTGGAGAAGACTCTTGAGAGTCCCTTGGACTGCAAGGAGATCCAGCCAGTCCATTCTGAGGGAGATCAGTCCTGGGATTCTTTGGAAGGAATGATGCTAAAGCTGAAACTCCAGTACTTTGGCCACCTCATGCGAAGAGTTGACTTATTGGAAAAGATTTTGATGCTGGGAGGGATTGGGGGCAGGAGGATAAAGGGATGACAGAGAATGAGATGGCTGGATGGCATCACTGACTTGATGGGCATGGGTCTGAGTGAACTCTAGGAGATGGTGATGGACAGGGAGGCCTGGCGTGCTGTGATTCATGGGGTAGCAAAGAGTCAGACACGACTGAGCAACTGAACTGAACTGAACTGAACATAATCTTGTAAGTCATTTTTAGTCCAATTAAAAATACATATTATTAGGGGAAACAAAAGTATTAAGGAGACCCAAGCTTTGGGTGGCTTCTTCTCACATATTTCACTCTAGTTTACAACTGGGCTCTAAGACTACAAGTCAGGCCTTGGATCTCATAGTAACAAAATTTGGGCATGAAGGTGTTCCTCTGCCTTGTGTCCATTTTTCAAAACAGTAACCTAAAAATACTGCTCTAAGTTACTTCATATTCACAAGCAGTGCTGGGATCTAAATGATACATGACCTTAACAAATTTTCAAGGGAATCCCATCAAAACAAGTTAAAAGTTGGCAGACTTTCAAGAAAAATACTTTCAACTGTAAATTCTCGTCATACTGTCTTAAAAAATACCCAAGTTGCTGAACACCATGATCTATGAGACATGTGTGAATCAAGAGCATAATGAGGGATCACTCTGCGTCAGTGTGAAAGGCCATCGTGAACGTCCTGCAGAGAAGAAACAGTGAAAAGGCAGAGACTATGGAGCCCCTTTATGATGCTTGTAGCAGGTAAAAGATAAAAATAGCGTAGAGATGAAAATGGAACTGCCTTAAAAAAATAAAAATAAGGCTACTATAAGATTCTGCAGAAGCACTCCAAGGAATATTTGAGAAGAAGACAACATTTTTAAATGGACATGCAACCGAGTTTGCACTGGACTACACTTTACAATAGCAAAAAAAAAAAAAAAAAGGAAATAAGCATATTGTCAATGGGGAGATAAATGGATAAAGAAAAAGAGACCCATGTACACAATGGAACATGATTCTGCCAGAAGAAAATGAAATAATGTAATTTTCAGGAACACTGAGTTTGTTCAGACTCAGTTTGTCCACTGAGTCAGTGATGCTATCTAACCATTTCTTCTACAGTCACCCCTTCTCCTTTCACCTTTGATATTTCCCAGCATCAGGGTCTTTTCCAATGAGTCGCTCTTTGCATTAGGTGGCCAAAGTAATGGACCTTTAGCTTTAGCAACAGTCCTTCCTCAGGTTTGATCTCCTTACTGTCCAAGGGACTCTCGAGAGTCTTCTCCAGAACCACAATTCAAAAACATCAGTTCTTCAGTGCTCTGGCTTCTTTATCATCTAGTTCTCACATCTGTACAGGACTACTGGCCATAGCCTTAACTATACAGACCTTTGTCAGCAAAGTGATGTCTTTGTTTTTTAACACACTGTTTAGGTTTGTCATCACTTTCCTGCCAAGAAGCAATAGTCTTCTAATTTCAAGGCTGCAGTCACCATCCAGAGATTTCAGAGCCCAACAAGAGGAAATCTGTCACTGCTTCCACCTTTTCCCCTTCTACTTGCCATGACGTGATGGGACTGGATACCATGGTCTTAGTGTTTTTAGTGTTAAGTTTTAAGCCAGCTTTTTCACTGTCCTCCTTTGCCCTCATCAGGAGGGTCTTTAATTCCTCTTCGCTTCCTGCCATTAGAGTGGTATCATCCACATATCTGAATTTGTTGTAATTTCTCCCAGCAATCTTGATTTCAGCTTATAACTCATCCAGCCTGGCATTTCTCATGATGTGCTCTGCATATAACTTAAATAAACAGGGTGACAGCAAAAACAGCCTTGCCGTACTCCTTTCTCAGTCCTGAACCAGTCAGTTGTTTCATACAAGGTTCTAACTGTTGGCTCTTGACCTGCATACAGGTTTCTCTGTATGTGGAGACAGGTAAGATAGTCTGGTATTTCCATTTCTTAAATAAGAGTTTGTGTTTGTTGTGATCCACACAGTCAAAGGCTTTAGCATAGTCAATGAAATATAAGTAGACATTTTTCTGGAATTCCCTTGCTTTCTCTATGATCCAGCAAATGTTGGCAATTTGATCTCTGGTTTCTCTGCCTTTTCTAAACCTGTCTTGAATATCTGGAAGTTCTCCACATAATGCTGAAGCCTAGTTTGGAGGGTTTTGAGCATAATCTTACTAGCATAGGTGTGTGTGAAGTCATTCAGTCGTGTCTGACTCTTTGCAACCCTGTGGACTGTAGCCCACCAGGCTCCTGTGTCCACGGGATTCTCCAGGCAAGAATACTGGAGTGGGTGGCCATTTCCTTCTCCAGGTGATCTTCCCAACCCAGGGATCAAGCTGGGTCTCCTGCACTGAAGACAGACACTTTATCCCCTGAGCCACCAGGGAAGCCTCGAGATGAGCATGGGAGTTGAGTACAATTGTCTGGTGGTTTTTGAACATTCTTTAGTACTGACCTTCTTGGGGACTGGAATGAGGATTGACCTTTTCCAATCCTATGGCCACTGCTGGGTTTTCCAAACTTGCTGACATTTTGAGTGCAGTACTTTAATAACATCTTTTAGGATTCTAAACAACTCTGCTGGAATTTCATCCCCTCCACTAAGCTTTATTGGCTAAAAATAAAGTGCTTAGTGCTTCCTAACGGCCTACTTGTTGACTTCACAATCCAGGATGACTGGCTCTGAGTGAGAGACTACACCATTGTAGTTATCGGGGGTCATTAAGATCTTTTTTGTACAGTTCTTCAGCATATTCTTTCTATCTCTTCCTGATCTCTTCTGCTTCTATTAGGTCATTATCACTTCTTTCCTTTACTGTGCCCATCTTTGGATGAAATATTCCTTTGATATTTCCAATTTTCTATGTCTACTGACTAAAAAAAAAAAAAAATCACCTATGTACCCACTAGATTAGGCACCAAGTTTGCCACAAAACTTTCTGTTTATAATCTAGCACTAGCCCCCAAAATAAAGAGCTTGTGAATATGCACTGCTACAGAAGGACAAAAATTCTGAGGTCAACACTCTTTTTCCTTAAACAGTTTGCTCTAAAAAAATTCTCTATAGCATCTTTAGGAAGCCCTTTGTCCCAGATATATAGCCATGTGGCTGTCAGGTATCCTCTCTGCCTCCATCCTGCCCCCCTTTCCACACAGCAGACACATAGTACTCAACCCCATTTCAGAACAGGACTAATTTACTTCTATGAATATGATTTTAATAGTATTCCATAAGTATTCAGTAGTCAGAGTTTTCTTCAAATCAAGAAAAAAGAATCCAGCATAATCATCAAATATTTTGTGTGTGTATACATGTATATACACACATATAATTTAAAAAATCTCTTTCCATAATTTAGTTCTGACTTCTAAGTGACAGAACCAGTGAAGGACTCGATGTTGAAGCACCCTGTGATAAGGCTTTTTCAGGGTGATAAGTTTCTTGTGAATTATTCATCAGGCTTGCTCCAATTCCACAAGGACTCCACCACAGTCACTAGGATGGAGAAAGATCACTGGTTTTCCATGTGCTCCTATTTTGGCCTCTTCACTTAAAATACGAATCTTCTTTTCTTTCAAATCCATCAGAGCCACATTTATATTATCCACCTTGAGAAAAGGAAATAAACAAGAACACATTTTAGATCATAAAAATACCAAACTATAGTATCATAAGACATAGAAGAAACTTTGCAAACGTGTGTCTAACTCCTCTGCCTTTGGGCAGAACCATTCTTTAACTATCACAAAAATAAGAGTTTGCTAAATTTTCCTAGGTGAACAACCACAGTGCTTAAGCATTTTCTCCATTAGTAAACATTTCTCCTTAGGACCTAAATGATGTCTGCTTCACTTCATAGCATGTTCTTGTTGCAGCACTATTGATGATTCTTCACAAGTTATTTTTCCTAAGAGTCTTGGCTTCCTCATTTACAAGAGAGAGATGAGGTCCACCATATATATAGCTAAGAGTTCAAAATGAGATAACAGATGAGAAGCTCTGAGCACAGTCTGTAAAAGGTACTCAACAGATATGAGTGCCTCCCTGATCTCCAAACCTCCCATCTGCCAAACTGTCTGGTTATTACTTTTATTTTGGCCATGCAGTATGACATGTGGGATCTTAGTCCCATGACCAGGGATCAAATCTGCGCCCCTTGCACTGGAAGTGGGATTCTTAACCACTGGACTACCAAGGAAATCACTGGTTATTACTTTTGAGATCAGAACTTCATATACATGAAAATCACTATTAAACTGTCACCAAAATATCTTTCATCATTCTTGAAAAATCTAGACATGTATAATTTTGCAACTCTCTTCTTAGCTATTTCTATTTTCTTCATATTTATTGGTAGTCTAGAAAGGAGCAAATGTGTTTCTAAATACTTGATGGAAAAGTGATTTTTCTCATTTCTGAGGGCTTTTCAGGTGGTGTTAGTAAAAAGAACCCACCTGCCAATGCAGGAGACATAAGAGACACAGGTTTGATCCTTGCATCAGTAAGATCCCCTGGAGGTGGACATGACAACCTACTCCAGCATTCTTGCCTGGAGAATGTTATGGACAGAGGGTCCTGGAGGACTACAGTCCATAGGGTTACAAAGAGTCAGACACAATAGAGCGACTTAACACGTACCTTCTTAGAAAGTCATCCTCCTAGACTGGGAACCCAGTAAGTGGATAGAAAGGGATAGTAAGAACCCCTACATTCTGAGGCAGTCCTACATCACCCTGGAGTTTAATGCTCTAATAGCTTCACAAACAATTTAAAAAATACAAAACCCCAGAGAGGATAACATCCATGTATCCAAATATAGACTTAACAAATGTTCACATTTATACAGACTTATTTTCAAAGAGCCAAGGATTACATACTGCCTTTAGCTGACTGAACAACGGATGAGGATACCAAATGTTACTAAAAATAAACTATAATTTCTTCAAACAGATTACATTCTTTCTGAACACAAGCGCCTGGTGGAGGATATGCAGTAGGTTTTCTAATATGTTTGCAATGTGAACTGAATAAATACTTGTGTTCACACTGGAATCCAAACTCGTTCTTTCCTGGACTGAGAATGAAGCCTAACTATGAATTATGTCATTTTTTTCAATCAAGAGACCGATCCTACAAAAATAATGTAAATCAAAGTATAATTAATACTGCTGATATTCCAAAAGCAAGTTTTCAGAACATGAACATTTATGGATAAAGCCTCTCTAAATAGACTCTTCTTGTCTAATTTTTTTTCCCAGAAATTGTTAGCAGATGCAACTGAGAAGATGTGAGAAATCACAGTCAGTAACTGAAAATGTATTACCTTTGTTATAAGGGTCAAGTTATTAAAACTTTAAAGACAGAAAATAATTATAATACTTAGCATCTATATGGAAATTCTTACTTTGTAAAGTCTTGTCACTTGCTTCTTCTAATTGCCTTGTGACAAGGAAAACAGTGTATTCCTACTGCACGGAAGGTGCACATGATCAGTAAATAACATAGCAAAAACGCAAATCTGTTTTGGCCAACTTCAGTGGATACTGACAGTTAAACCCAAACTTCAGTGAGACATGTTTTCATTATGATTTGCAGTTTTCTAGAGGGAAAGAGACTATATCTATAGATCCATCTTTGAAGAGGACCAATATTGCTGCTGCTGCTGCTGAGTCGCTTCAGTCGTGTCCGACTCTGTGCGACCCCAGAGACGGCAGCCCACCAGGCTCCTCCATCCCTGGGACTCTCCAGGCAAGAACACTGGAGTGGGTTTCCATTGCCTTCTCCAATTCATGAAAGTGAAAAGTGAAAGTGAAGTTGCTCAGTAACATCCTACTCTTAGCGACCTCATGGACTGCAGCCTACCAGGCTCCTCCATCCATGGGATTTTCCAGGCAAGAATACTGGAGTGGGGTGCCATTGCCTTCTCCGAGGACCAATATTACTATGATTTTTTCCAGTAGTCATATACAGACATGAGAGTTAGACCATAAAGAAGACTGAATGCTGAAGAATTGATGCTTTCGAACTTAGATGCTGGAAAAGACTCTTGAGAGTCCCATGGACTGCAAGGAGATGAAACCAAATTGAAGAAATTTAAAAAACATAAAAGATACTTTAAAAGAGAAATTTACAACACCAAGGATTAAAGTAACTAAATACCTCAAGGCAGACATGGTGCATCCCTCCAGCCTTGTTTTTCTTTAGGAATCCTGCAATTGGACTGTCACTTCCCAGTGGGTGCAAAAGCTCCATCTTGGTGTTTCCCAGGTTGACGAAAACGACGGACACTCCATGCTCTGGAAGAGGGACTGGCTCACCCACCTCAGCCCCCAGAACATTTTTATAAAACGCTCTGGCCTTTTCCAAGTCTGGCACTGCGATTGCAACATGGTTGAGTCGACCCAGGTTCCATACAGGGCCAGCCCCTGGATGCGAGGACAGCGATGCGGAAGTTCTTACTGTTGAAACTGGAGTCCGAAGGCTGGGGAAAAGCCCTGAAAAATTGAACTGCTGTTGACATCCCTCTTTTGAGAACTAATGTCTTTCTAAAATTAATTTTTAAAAATACATGTAAAAATTATTTACTTATTCCTTTTAATTAGGGAAATTAAATCAGAGGAGAGAAATGAAAAACATACATCAGAATTATTCATCCTGCTCTGAAATAACTGTCTGGAATTAAAAGACTAATTCTAAACTTTTTATTTGCTGTTGTCTTGTTTTTGGCTGCACCATGCGGCTTTTGGGATCTTAGTTCCCTGACTGGGGACTGAACTCACACTCTTGGCAGTGAAAGCACAGAGTGCTAACCACTGGACCACCAGAGAATTCCCTTCTGTGCTTTTTAGATTCAGGACAAAGGATGACATTTTTCATAATAATTTATATTTACCAATAACACTTAAAGGAAAGCTGCATATCACAAAGAATCATTTGTTACTCTCTGTATTTCATAAAGCATAAGTTTGAATGTGATAGTGAAATGACATGTATTTAATGAGAGCAAGGAATTTTCTTCTCTATCTACAACCAATTTTTTTGTCTTATATTCTGTAGTAAGTTAATGAAAGTCATAACTATAAGTACCTTTTAATGTGTACTTTATTTGGATGATTATCAACTAAAGAAAATATCTCATTAGGGGAAAAAAAAACAGGCAAAGATCAAGAGGGTACTTAAATCTATGAGAACTTTCTCTAAGTGAGTTTAATTGTTCTTTTTATAATTTTGAAAGACTAGAAGCAGAAATGCCTCTAAATGTGAAGAAACTTTGCAATTGGAAATGGAAGCAGCCTGCAATGTGTTCTTCCCAAAACACTGGACTTTAAGAGCTGGACTCCCCCCAAGAATGAAAATCACATATAAGTATGAGGTCTAAATATAATCTTGCAAAACTACATCACTTAATAAACAAGTATGAAATAGCAAATTGAAGAACACATATTTTATTTTTATTTATTAGGCTGAGCCAGGTCTTAGTTATAGCATGCGGGACCTTCCATAGTTGCAGCATGTGGGATCTAGTTCCCAGACCAGGGTTCAAACCTGGGCTCTTTGCATTGGAAGCTTGGAGTCTTAGCCACTGGACCGCTAGGGAAATCCCAAGAACACATAACTTAAACAAAGGGTTATTAGTTTTTAATGAAAAACACTTTAAATAGTACCTAGTATCACAAAGCTTCGGCTAACCTAAAATTATTAATAATTTCCCTTTACTAAAATTTTTGATTAACAGGGAAATTAAAGTGGCACCATTTGATTTGATTGAGGACTGTATGGTCTTCCTAGTCGGGAAGGCAGTCTCCTCAGCCGCTGGGGGAGGGGCCTGGGCCTGGAAGGCCTCACCAAGTGACACAGAGCCCACAGCCTGAGTCACTCTTATCACCTAGTGGGGCCTCGCCCTCACTCAGGATCAGTGACTGCTCCTTTGTCTCTGCTTAAGCGTGACTGTCACACCTGTCCTCCGCAGGGAGGGGACAAGGTTCTTGTACTGTGGCACTGTGGCAAAGGGGAGCGTGTACAGGCAAAGTGTCCTACCCTACCCACAGAGAGATAGACCTGCTGGCTGTTGGGGACAGACATCCACTACCGATGTCATCTTGCTATGTCTTCTCCACACACTGTCCCAACTGGTGCTCATGTTCTCCTTGGCGACTCCAGTTCTTTGGACTCAGTGTATCACCATGAAATTCAACTGTGCTCTAAGCCAGTACACACATAAATATACCATTTAAAGCAAATTTCATAAAAAGAATACCTAATCCTTACTAGATGGGATGTGTTCTAATCTTTTCTATTTTAATTACAAAAAAAAATACTGGTCCTACCTGCTAAATATCTGCCTTCCTAGTTTCTTGTAAAAATTAGGTATTTGAAGTAAAAAATATACTACTACAGTGCAAGACGTATATAACTAGCAAACAATAAATTTGGCCATTCTTATTGTTAATGACACACAGTGACTGCTGGTTCAGTGGCAAGCAGGGTTCTTTGGAGACCAAGAAGCCATATGAAGGGCACAGTGAATTTTAAAAATGCTAACAACCAAGAAAATCATCAGTCAGACTGCAGAAACGGCCCAGTCTCTACACCTTCTCCACAATGCTGGGATCTTTCACCCGTGGAGGACAGATCCCATGGTGTAACACCTCGCTGATTTGACCTTTCTCCCAATAAAGACCTACAGGTTATCTTAACATTAGAGTTACACAACAATACTACCACACAATCTTGCCTACGCAAACTGAGATCACAAATTCTGAAACAGGAGTACACCACGAGGTGGTCCAGCTCTGCCTATTAGTTTTGATGGCCATAAATTAGAAAGAATAGTCATAGTTCAAGGGAGTACTTTAATAATCTTCCCACTTGGGGGGGGGGG
>SJYA01002696.1:258520-278494 GCA_006410615.1 Neotragus moschatus
CCGCGAGCCAGCAGAGCCCCCTCCCCTTCGCGGAGGGCGAGACGCGGGGCCCGTCCCCGCCCCGACGCCGCGCTCGCCCCCGGCGCCGCCCGCCCGCGCCCCGCGCCCGGGCCTCACCTCCAGCCGCAGGGACGCCCCGCAGCCTCGCAGGAACTCGCGGATGTTGCTCAGGCACTCGCCCTCGCTCCGGGGCTCCGGGTAGACCTGCAACAGAGAGCACAGGCGCTGAGCGCCGCGCGCAGGCCGGGCGCGCCCCGAGGCCAGCCCGCCGCGGGCCCCCGCGGGCGCGCCCGGCCCTCGCGCCACCCGGCCGGGCGGCGCCGGCGGCCCGGCGCGACCCTGGCCGCCCCCCGGCGCCCGCGCGCTCGGCCGCCGCCTCTCCGCACCCGTTTTCCTTCCTCCCGGCTGCACCAATCTCCTCAGGCCCCTTCCCTCACCAGGAAGTGGAGCGGCGGCGGAAGTGACGTCTTCAGACCGCGCCCCGGCCAGCCCCCTCACGCGACCCCTTCCGGTCTCCGCCTGGCTGGCGCGGCCTCCTCGCCTGGCTCCTGGCCCTCAGCCTTGGACGCGGCCCACCTGACGCGGGCCACGCGCGGACTCCTCCGTCCCCGACAGCTGGCGCTTTTCCCCGACGCGGCCCCGCGGACGCAGCCCGCCCGCCCAGCGGAGACCCGGGAGAGCTGGGCCTCCGCCGCTTCAAGCAACAACGAAGGGGCTGGCGAGAACCTGTTTTTCTTCAGTTCTCCCCCGCCCCGGCTCGAGGGGGCGGGGGGGCTAGAAGTCTAATAGATTATTTTAACTAATTAGCAACGTAAATGATGCATGTTGGGATTAAACCGCAACGTTTTCTTCTCCTAAATGTGGACCGTGTGTTTCATCAGTGATTAACCAAAATAGCCGGTCACTCGTCAGCGCGAAGGCTGCTGGAGATAAATGGTGGCAACTTCAGCCTCCATCACAGGAGAGGAGCGGCGAGGGCTCCCGCAGACAGACCTTCGGTGCTTGGTCCAAGGCAGAGCCAGGCGTGTAAGGAGTTACTAAAAACCTCCCACGGCAAGAAACGCAGGAAACCAAGCACGGCACCAGTTACACAGAACAATCAAGGGAGAAGCCTGAGCCCTCAGAAGGGCTTTCTGTTCTGAACGGCACATGAAGGCTTTTTACACTGAAGTGTCATCGGGAATTCGAGCATTCAGGACGCTCAAGACATTTTTACCCTTCTGTCCTCTAGGGTGAAATCTCGACATTCCATCAGGCCTCTCAGAAATTCTGTGGTTTCCTGTCAAAGTGCTCAGGGCTTCTAAAATTACCAAAGAAAACCACGCTGTTAAGCAGTGCAAAGATGAGGAAATTAGACTTACCCCCCCCCCCTAAAGTTTTAAAATTCCTAGAGAAGTGCCAACATGTTTCCCTCCAAATACTGAACAGCTTTGTTTTTTCCAATGGAATAGCAAAACCAAAGCTTCCTTCTAGTCCCATCTACTTCCTCACACTCCCTCACACAGTCAGCCCTCATTCATGGATTCCGTATTTGCAAATTGGCCTACTCGATAAAATTTATGTGTAACCACAAAATCCGTATTTGCAGCACTTTCTCAGCCATTTATAAATGTGCAAAGCAGCAAGAAATTTGAATTTCCTTATGCACCCATTCCCAGCTGAATCTGAGCAAGGGCATGCTGTGGCATCTTACATTAGCTCATGATGGAAGCAGATGTTCTTTCTGCTATCTACTCGTGCTACGTTTTTCACTGTTTGTTTTGTTTTGTTTTTTTGTTTATTCTTGGTGATTTCACTATTTTAAATGGCCCCCAAGCATAGTGTTAAAGAACTGTCCAGTGTTCCTAAGCACAAGACGGTTGTGATGTGCCTTACAGAGAAAATACGTGTGATAGATAAACTTCATTCAGGCCTGAATTATAGCGCTACAGGCCCCGAGTTCAACATTAATGAGTCAACAATATGGTACATCTAGAAAAAGAAGATATTCGGAAATTACACGAAGCCACTCTGGAAAGTGCCAAAGTAACCTTTATAGTGCATGATGCAGCTGTGGGGAAGATGGAAAAGCAACTAAATTTGTGGATTCATGAGATGACAAGCAATAAAAAGAGCCTAGTACATAGCATTGTTGTGAGGCTGAAAGCCAAAGAAATGTACACTCATCTTACCCAGGGCCAAGACAACGCTAAGCCCTTCTCAGCTAGTGCAGTTTGGCTTGCACAAGTCAAAAGGTGACGCCACATGGAAAATGTCAGACTTGGAGGCAAGCCAGGTTCTACAGACCAGGAGGCAGCAGAAGCGTTTAGAAAATACCTGCCATGTGTTAAATATTAAAAGTGCTATACAGAAGGGCAGGTTTTCAGTGCTGATGAAACTAGCTTATTTTACAAGAATGCTGGCAAGTGAACCTGTGAAATGTGAATGGCCTCCAAAGCTCCCGGCTTTAAATCAAAGAGTGGGTAACCTTGTTATTACGTGCAGTAGCCAAGGGTGACTTTAAGAGAAAACCCCTCATGGTACACAGAGCACAAAACTCAGGAGGGAAAACCCTTGAACCATATGCCAGTCTACTGGAGATAGAACAAAAAAGCATGGCTGGCATCTGGGAAGGTTCCACAACTGCTTCCCAGAAGCTGAACGCTATCTCCATGGCAAAAACCTTGCCTTCACGGTTTTATTAATCTTGGATAATGCCCCAGTTGATTGCCATTAAGAGCTCAAAAACGCCCACCCTGACACAGAAGTTGTCCTCATGCCCCCAAACATGGCATCTCTCATCCATGCCCTCAGTCAGGGCGTGGAAAGAGCCTTCATGGCACACTGCACCAGGGAGCCTTAAGCAAGGCTTTTGAGGCTCTTAGCACCAACAAGGAGACTGCCATACTGTAGTACTGGGAGTCAGTCACCATACGCAACAGTATTGGATATCACCACAGCCTGGGACAGTGTCAAACAGGATGCCATCAGCAATTGTTGCGGAAACGTTTGGCCAGACTGAAAAATTTTGAAGGTTTTGAAGATGTCACAGAAAATATGAATAGTGTCAAAAACATAATGCATATTGCACAACAAATGAGTGGAGAGGGTTTCCATAACACGAAGGAAGGCGACAGGGAGGAAGTTTGGGGAGAAACAACAGCAGAACCCACCAACCAAGACTCAGATCAGATGGCAGAATGAGGTTTTGAAGTCAGTGATGATAAGCACGGTCGTGCAAGTCAGCCTGAGACTGCAAGAACTGTGCCTCTTACAGCAGCCAAGATGGCGGAACGGCCCTCAGCCTTGGAAGAAATTTTCAATCACGTGGAAAATGGGGACCCTGTGCCCAAACGCAGCCTCACATTTAAGCACCTTGCCGCAACTGCATTCATCTCTTATGCCAAAACACGTAAAGATACGAGGCAAAAAGCCAAGCAGACAAAGCTGAAGCAATTATTTCAAGTCAGGTTGGGAGGGAAAGTTGTTGACACCATCACCAAGCTGTGAAGGCCAAACTCCTGGGGCAGGGCTGCCAGGCCACCCTCCTTGACGTCTTCCTCTCCTACCGAGGGAGCTTCACCACTTTTCCTGAGTTCCCAGTGAAGTAAAAAGAAGTTGTGTCAGGCTCTTTGTGACCCCTTAGTCCCTGGAATTCTCTAGGCCAGAATAATGGAGTGAGTAGCCATTCCCTTCTCCAGGGGATATTCCCAACCCAGGTCTGCAGCATTGCAGGCGGATTGTTTATCAGCTGAGCCACAAGGGACAAGTTTCCAAGGGGCAAGCCAGCATTGAGGGGCTTACCCACACTGTGCGCTGCCCTGACACGTCACGCAGCTCCATCAACAGGGAGGCGGTTTCTGTACATCTGTCAGTGTTTCAGTTCCGTGCAGTCGCTCAGTCATGTCCGACTCTCTGCAACCCCATGATTCGCAGCACGGCAGGCCTCCCTGTCCATCACCAACTCCCGGAGTTCACTCAGACTCACGTCCATCGAGTCAGTGATGCTATCCAGCCCTCTCATCCTCGGTTGTCCCCTTCTCCTCCTGCCCCCAATCCCTCCCAGCATCAGAGTCTTTTCCAGTGAGTCAACTCTTCACATGAGGTGGCCAAAGTACTGGAGTTTCAGCTTTAGCATCATTCCTTCCAAAGAAATCCCAGAGTTGATCTCCTTCAGAGTGGACTGGTTGGATCTCCTTGCAGTCCAAGGCACTCTCAAGAGTCTTCTCCAACACCACAGTTCAAAAGCATCAATTCTTTGGCGCTCAGCTTTCTTCACAGTCCAACTCTCGCATCCATACATGACCACTGGAAAAACCATAGCCTTGACTAGACGGACTTTAGTCGTCAAAGTAATATAATGTCTCTGCTTTTGAATGCCATCTAGGTTGGTCATAATTTTCCTTCCAAGGAGTAAGTGTCTTTTGATTTCATGGCTTCAGTCACCATCTACCGTGATTTTGGAGCCCAAAAAAGATTAAGTCTGACACTGTTTCCACTGTTTCCCCATCTATTTCCTATGAAGTGATGGGACTGGATGCCATGATCTTTGTTTTCTGAATGTTGAACTTTAAGCCAACTTTTTCACTCTCCTCTTTCACTTTCATCAAGAGGCTCTTTAGTTCCTCTTCACTTTCTGCCGTAAGGGTGGTGTCATCTGCGTATCTGAGGTTATTGATATTTCTCTGGGCAATCTTGATTCCAGTTTGTACTTCTTCCAACCCAGCGTTTCTCATGATGTAAATGTTTAATCTTCAGTTAACGCTGTTTTGGAGGTTTTCTTCCTTGTGTTACACTGTGCCGTCCAGTATGCATGTGTGTGAGCAGTGGACATGTGTACTTTTTAGAACAGTCACCCTATGGTGACATTATATAATGCTATTATTGAAATACTGTTTTCTTATGAAGATACACAGCATGTAATTATTTGTAAATATACATATATATGTTAAATAAGCCATCTTTAAACGGAAACATACCCCAAACAAGATTAGGTATTGATTAGCTGACCAAATGTCGTGACCATAGTCTCAAAGGAAACTAACGCTATATTTCTCCAGGAACAGTGGTTCAGTTGTTGCTAATTCAGTGGTCACGGTGCCCTTGTAGAATGCAGTTACCACAAATAATGAGAACTGCCTCAACATTTAAAACTATTAATCCCTAAGGATCTGTTATGAATTCTCTATGAGTTCAAAAATGATGGAAACGATTAGCTTTCATAAAAATTATTAATTACAAAATGCAAATTATTATTTGAAAATGTATCTCTTCAGTTCAGTTCAGTTCAGTCGCCCAGTCGTGTCCAACTCTTTGCAACCCCATGAATTGCAGCACGCCAGGCCTCCCTGTCCATCATCAACTCCCGGAGTTCACTCAGACTCTCATCCATCGAGTCAGTGATGCCATCCAGCCATCTCATCCTCTGTCATCCCCTTCTCCTCCTGCCCCCAATCCCTCCCAGCATCAGAGTCTTTTCCAATGAGTCAGCTCTTCGCATGAGGTGGCCAAAGTACTGGAGCTTCAGCTTTAGCATCATTCCTTCCAAAGAAATCCCAGGGCCGATCTCCTTCAGAATGGACTGGTTGGATCTCCTTGCAGTCCAAGGGACTCTCAAGAGTCTTCTCCAACACCACAGTTCAAAAGCATCAATTCTTCGGCACTCAGCTTTCTTCACAGTCCAACTCTCACATCCATACATGACCACAGGAAAAACCATAGACTTAACTAGACGGACCTTAGTCGGCANGACTCTCAAGAGTCTTTTCCAACACCACAGTTCAAAAGCATCAATTCTTCAGCACTCAGCCTTCTTCACGCATAAGTCAGGTCATTTTGGTTCTCTGCTTTAAAATCTTTAATTTTTTTTTAAGATTTTAAAATATTTGTACTGTTTCATTTATTTATTTTTAATATTTACTGATTTATTTGGCTGTGCCAGGTCTTAGTTGCGGCACTCGGGATCTTTAGTTGCTACATGTGAATTCTTAGTTGCGGCATGTGGAATCAGTTCCTTGACCAGGGATCAAACCCAGGCCCTGTACATTGGAAGTGTGGAGTCTTAGCAAGTGGACCACCAGGGAAATACCCAAAACCTTCACTTGTGAAAATGACAGCCTCTTATGTCTGAGGCCTGCGTGATCTGGCTCCCACCCAGCTCTCTAACCTTCTCTTCTGCCTCCTTCACCACACTCAAGCCAAGCTGGCCTTTCTGCTCCTCAGAATCACCAGCCTCATTTCTGTCTTAGGAGATTTGTTCTTGCTGTTTCTTCTGCCTGAAATATGTGCCTCCATATTTTTTGTCAGACTGTCATCTTATAGATAGGTATCAGCTCAGATATCATAGCTATTCTATGACCACTCTTGCCACAGCAGGTGGACTGACTGAATGGAGTGGCCTGTGATATAGCAGAGTTGAGAATTTAAGGCTAAGACACACTCCACGCATGCTCATGTCTGACTCTTTTGTGACTCTATGGACCGTAACCTGCCAGGCTTCTCTGTCCATGGGATTCTGTCCATGGGACTTCTTTGTCCATGGGCAAGAATACTGGAGTGGGTTGCCATTTCCTCATCCAGAAGATTCACTCTTTATCTCTAGGCAAAGAGGTCTGTAATGGGTTCCCTGCCTGAAATCTAGCAGATTCGGAGATACTGGGTTGTCACCTTTTATATGCTAATGTAATTCTTGGGCAAGACAGTACACTCTTGGGGGCCAGAATCTGTACTTAAAATGGAGATTTCATTGTGCCATGTACCGCAGCCTGGAAGGACATAGAGAATATTATGCCTGTTGCAGTCAGTCATAGAAAGACAATTGCTGTATGTTATCATTTACATGTGGAATTTTAAAAGAAATATAGATGAATGTATATAGTAGAACAGAAACAGACTCACAAATATACACAACCAAAAAAGTGTTGCTGGGGGCGGGGGTCAGGGCAGAGGATGAAATAAAAGTGTGGGATTAAGAGATACCAACTACCATGTGTAAACTAGATGAGCAACAAGGATATATTGTACAGCAATGGAATGATCTTGACCATTAGCTTCTAATAACTTAATGGACTATAAAAAAATACTGAATCACTGAAATTAATATAATATTGTAAAGCAGTACGTCAACTTTTTAAAATTTTGATTTTTCACAAGAGTTGGCCTTTTTTTCCCTTTCATTTCTGAATGCTGTGAACTTGTTAACTATAATTATAAATCTCACTTAACTTCTTCTCCCTCTTAACAGCATTCAAGGTGAACTGGCATCAAAGTTTACTTCTTTAACAAAAGTACTTTATGATTTTAATAAAGTACTAGAGAATGACAGGAAACATGGGAGTCCTTTAGAAAAATTGATGATAAATAATTTCGATGATGAGCAGATTTGGCAACAATTGGAACTGCAAAATGAACCAATTTTACAGCACTTCCAGAGTGCAGTTAGTGAAACCATTGAAGATGAAGACATCAGTCTTCTCCCAGAGAGTGAAGAGCAGGAGTGTGAAGAGGATGTGATGGAGCTGGAGGCTGCTGGCCAGGAGGACCTGGAACAAGATTTAGAGGACGAGGAGGTGGAGGAAGCAGAGGAGGAGGAAGTGTCAGACCTGATGGCTGATGATCCTAAAGCAGATGAGAGAGCCAAAAACTCAAGCAAATTGGTTCTGAGGAAAAGCCCAGATTTCAGCGATGAGGACTCTGATCTTGATTTTGATATCGGCAAACTGGAACGTCAGAGCAAGATGCAAAGCAGAGTGCCTAGGAAACCAACAGAAAGGTCCATAGTAGATGATAAATTCTTCAAGCTCTCTCAGATGGAGACCTTTTTAGAAAACATGGAAAAGGAAGAGGAACACAGAGATGACCAAGAGGAAGATGATATTGATTTTTTTGAAGATGTGGATTCCGATGAAGATGAAAGAGGACTGTTTGGAGGCCAGGATCTTAAGGTAAAGTTTAGAGAGAGGACAGAGTATTCTTTCTGCCTCATCACATGAGATGGGTTTCTGTTTCTCCAGAAGAGGGTTAAAAGACTTCAAAATTCACCAGGGGATCAGTGAAATATTTAGATCAGTTTAAAAAAAAAAAAAGGCCGATTATACAGAGTGAAGTAAGCCAGAAAGAAAAGCACCAATACAGTATACTAACACATATATATGGAATTTAGAAATATGGTAATGATAACCCTGTATGCGAGACAGCAAAAGAGACACAGATGTATAGAATGGACTTTTGGACTTTGAGGGAGAGGGAGAGGGTGGGATGATTTGGGAGAATGGCACTGAAACATGTATACTATCATGTCAGAAACGGATCACCAGTCTGTGTTCGATACAGGATACAGGATGCTTGGGACTGGTGCATGGGGATGATCCAGAGAATTGAGATGGGGTAGCAGGTAGGGGGGGTAGTTCAAGATTGGGAACTCATGTACACTTGAGACGGAAAAAAAAAAAATTAAAAACTAAAAAAATTAAAAATTTTTTTTAAAAATTAAAAAAAGAAAGGGACTGGAGAAATTAAAGCAAAACCATCGTTTCCTTATCATGAAACACTCCTTTGTAGCTTCAGAACCACAGTCATATATGTTACGGAGATTCAGAATTTTCCCTCAAACATGGATTTTTACCAAGCTCTAAGAATAAGAATGAAAGAAGATATTTGTATACTTTATGTAGTCAGGGATGTTTTAGAAATACTTATAGTTAGAAGATTTTGAGAGAAGAATGTGATGCTCTGTCTTACCAGTTATAAATGAATCTGTGCTTCTGTTCAGTTTGCTGTGGTCTAATAGTTCTTAGGGTTTTGTAGTGGTGTTATTAGTTGCCGACTTCCCCTACACAGTATGCATACACATTTATGCATGATTTAATATGTTTTTGTATTCTTGATTAAAGGTTTTAAAAGTATTTTTGTTTTAGTCAGGTAAAAGTTCCAGAAACCTGAAATACAAAGATTTCTTTGATCCGGTTGAAAGTGATGAAGATGTAGCAAGTGTCCATGATGATGGGAATGAACCGGCTTCAAATAAAGAGGAGGAGATTGCTGAAGAAGGAGAAGAAAGCATTTCTGAGACGTGAGTATTTTGAGTCCTTTACACTGTAAGCTGGAGCTGCCCTGTCATCTGTGTGCTACTAGTCGTCAGATGTGATTGTCCTTAGAAGTGAGATTCTCTAAGGTCAGACAGTCTCAGAATAGCCAGAGGAAGTCGCCAAATTTGAAGGGACGTCAGAGATGACCTAGTGCGGACTAGTGTGACTGGCAGTAGCAGGCAGACCTTCCTTACCAGGAGCTCTGATATGTTTTCTGTGCCAATAAAAATATCCTGTTGTTACTTAGGTGAGATAAGTCTGTATTATAGATTGATGAATAATTTGTTTTCTATATATAGGACACTTTGTTCTATTTTACCTAAATACTGGAAGTTCTAAATATTTAATTGCATTGTCTACAAAAGAAGTTTAACTGCTAAGTTCGTTTCTTTTTGATATTCTAATGAAAACTGGTATGTTTCTTTTCATAAGTGTTTTGGTCTCATAGGGATGAAGATGATGACCTTGAAGAAAGTGGAGACAGTAAACAACATAAAGAAACCTCGAAAAGAGTGACCTTTGCTCTGCCCAGTGATGAGGACGCTGAAGATACAAATGTCTTAAATGTACAGAAAGACTCTGATGAAGTCAAATCCTCTTTTGAAAAAAGACAAGAAAAGGTAATAATTAGGCAATTTAAGGGATTTTTAAATTATGTTTAACAGTGACTGTCGAACTCAGACTACCAACTAATCTCCCCTGGTTTTCTTTGTGTGTGTATGGCAGGGGGCTTGTTTTTTTTTGATGGTACACCTAATTATCCTTAAAAAAACATCTTGTTGCTCTCTGTGGCAGTGCATAGAGATAAACATGTGGGAAGCAGCCAACTTACAAAATTCAGTGCTACGTTTCCCAACCTGTCGCTTTCAGTATGGAGCCCATATGTAAAACTTGTTTCTCTGTCCTTGCTGTCTTTTTACCTGAGACAGGTTTTTTCCTAACTGGCTGTCCTATGAGCCTTTCCTGGTAACAGCTTCAATTGCTTGTATCTGTGAGGTGCCGTCGGAGAAGGCAATGGCAACCCACTCTAGTACTCTTGCCTGGAAAATCCCATGGATGGAGGAGCCTGGGAGGCTGCAGTCCATGGGGTCGCACAGTCAGACACAACTGACGGGACTTAACAGCAGCAGTGAGGTGCCATGCAGCCAGATTTCTGATTAATAACATCTCAAACACATTTTCCAAAGTTGATAAAAATTATTTCCTTATGACATGCTGTCAGACAAACAAAATGTTGTTTTAAAATAATAGATATAGCCTGGCTCCAGACATTCGGCTTTATCATTTAACTGTCTTAAAATTATATCACAGAACTTGAAATGAGAATAAGTAAATAACCAAAGATATCAAGGATATTAAGAGCATTATTTTAAAAAGAGAATCTGAGTTAAATCTATGATTATCAGATTGTTCCCTGAAGAGAAAGTCTTTAAGGGAAAAAAAGTGAAAGAAAATGAGCAACTTGGCCTTGAGTTAGCGACCTTCCCTCCTTACACTGCCACACACAAAAAAATAAATAAAGTGGGTTTAGTTTACTGGGGAATTGTATCTGGCCTTCAAGAAGTGGATAATTTAGTACTGTTTGATCATTTCCCTCATATGAAGAGTAAAGCTTCCAAACTGTCTTCTTGTGAAGCTGTGATTACATGAATACCCAAACCTGACAGGTAACCTTGAAACACGCACAGTCTCATTTGTGAATAGTGATGTAGAAATGCAAAATAGTGCAATGAAAGAGTAACGCTACCACAGCTATGTGGGCCTCATCCTCTTGATTCAGGATTAGGAAATCTATTAATTTAACTTAATACTTGTTACAGTGGGTTAAGGAGAAAAAGCATATAATCACCTCCATATGTGTCAAAAAAAGACATTTAGTAAAATTCAATATTGATTCCTAATTTTTTTTTTGTCACTTTTAGTGAAACATAAGCATCTCTAGCCAAAATCTACCATCCTGCCTACCGGTAGAATTCTAGAAACATCCCTTTAAAATCAAAAGTAATGGTATTTCCATTACCACTGTTACTGTTTCCACTGTTACTTAAGATTCTTATAGAAGTGTTACTCAGCCAGGACAACTATGAAAGAAAACACAAATAAGAGATGTTAAAACTGAAATGAAAGCTTTCATATTTGGAGAGAGAACTAGAAAAACCATGCAGGTGAACTGGAAAGCTATTAGGAAAAATAATTTGGTAAGGTTGCTGAAAATGCTGTCATCTTATACACCAAGAAGTCATTATAGATGCCACCGTTTTAGACATTAGAGATAATTTGGATTGTGGGTGTGGATCAAAGGGATAGTATATACGTGCTCAGTCATGTGTGACTCTTTTGCCACCCCATGGACTGCAGCCTGCCAGTCTCCTCTGTTCATGGCATTTCCCAAGCAAGAATGCTAGAGTGGGTTACCATTTCCTCCTCCAGGGGATCTTCTCAACCCAGGAACTGACAGGTGGATTCTTTACCACTGAGCCACCTGGAAAGCCTGGAGTCACAAGGGTCAGGCTCCATCAGATACTAAAATTACTAATAAAAAATTACTTAGTCTTGGAATGCTCTAATAATTACGTTGATAGTGGCTTGTGAATAAATAAAATAGGTCAGTTTCACTAGAATAGAGCCCAGAAATATACCCAAATCCTTCTGGGAAAAGTGAGTAAATAGTAAACATAACATTTCAAATGAGTGCGGGAAAGAGGTCATTTACAGCTCCTTATCCTACCTCCAGATAGGTGTAGAAGTCACTATTGCCATCCTTAAAAAATGCAAAGACAAAGCGGGATGTTTTCAGAAACAATGCATTTCTTGCTCTCCCACTAGTAAAAATATTAGTTGCTTTTACTCACCTGTATGTCTAATTCTGTTTCCAAATGTGTGGTAACTCTTTCTGTCTCTTTCTCAGATGAATGAAAAAATTGCCTCTTTGGAAAAAGAGTTGTTGGAGAAGAAACCTTGGCAGCTTCAAGGAGAAGTGACAGCGCAGAAGCGGCCCGAGAACAGCCTCCTAGAAGAGACCTTGCACTTTGACCACGCCGTGCGCATGGGTGCGTGTGCCCTCTGGGCTTCCATGGGTGTTCATGTACCCTTTTCAGTGGTTTTCATAGATCTGGAATAATATTTCTTTCCCCAAAACTTTTTATTTTAAAAACTTGCAAACATACAGAAAAGTTGAAAACTAGTACAGTGGACAAATGTGTGCCATTCTCCTGTGTTTGCCGATTGTTAACCTTTGGCCATGTTTGCTTTCTCCCCCTGTTCACGTGTGGCTGTGTGTGTGTGCTTTTTTCCCCCCAAGTCATTTGAAAGTAAGTACCCAGGATCATGACACTTTGGTCTCGAGTACTTTTACTATTTTTTGAGAACTAGAACATTCTCCTGTACAGCCACAGCGCCACTGATGCATCCGAGAATTACTACTGTACTGGTGATGCCTAATATGTCACCCATAATTAGAGTCCTACTGCTGATGTGCTTACAGTGCCTGCTGTTACTGTCCAGTGATTAAATTGTGACTCCAGCCAAAATCCCTGACCGTGTCATTGAATTCTTTCTTGTACCCATTACGTCAGAATGAATTTTCATTGTATTTAGTGCAAAAAGGAGTGCATCCCCAGGTACACAGGTTAAAAGTGTTAGCATATATCACTGTGTGTACTTTGTAGCTTTGTGGTTCTCAAATTGCAAGGAGCATCAGAAAACTTAGCTAACACACAGATTAGTGTCCCTTTTCCCCCATTTCTGATATGGGAGGTGTGGGGTGGCCCAAGAATTCACAAAACCACGGGTTCATTTCTATCTGCCTAACAATACACGTTCTGTATCCTTTAGCACCTGTGATCACAGAGGAAACCACTCTTCAACTAGAGGATATCATTAAGCAGAGGATAAGAGATCAGGTCAGTAAGAATGAAATTTAACTTAATTCAAAGTTCACTGACATTTTTAGAAATATAATATTTTGGGAGTAGAAATAGCACTCTGTTTTCCTAGAATATTTGTTCCTATCAAGGTTTTGTTTAAAAGCCCTAAGTCTTCCCCAAAGGTATCCTTGACCTTTGTTGTGTGAGGTACTGTCGTTGCTAGCACCCCAGAAAGAAGGGTGTCCTTCCTGAGGAGAACAAAGTAGCCAGAGCCCCTGCCATCCCCCGCAACCCCTCAGCCTTGCTAACCTTTCATGTGGTGTGGGATGAAGCTCTGGAGGGCAACTAGGGTCTGGTTTGACATGCTCACACCCAGAACCCTTGGTCCAGGCACCGTGTCTAGTGTGACATATTAAGGGTCTAGTTTTCAAGTGTGTAAAACCTACCGAAGAGTTTTTGTTTAAAAACTGATCTTATTTTGTAAACTTAGAGTAAAACTTGGGTATGGGGCATGTATATCAAGAGATGACTTTGTACGATGTGTATGTTTAAAATAGGAAGGGTTTGAGGGAATGGATATGATACACAGAGGGTCTTTTCCTTTGAAATGAAGCAAACTCTTGTCTTGACTACTGGACAAACCACCATGGGGAGCTGTGGAATTCAAATTGGTAACCAGCATTTAAAACAAAAAAGGACACTTGAGTGATGCCTTCTCTGCTTTGAGAAAACGCCTTGCTTTTGGCTGCAGTTTGCTTTACTCTGTAATGATAATCGATATTCCAGAGGAAGAAGCCTAAGGGACCCTAGAAAGAAGTTACAGATTTTGTCTGTCAATTTATGTTCCATGTGCCTTTCCTGTTTCAGGCTTGGGATGATGTTGTACGCAAAGAAAAGCCTAAAGAGGATGCATTTGAGTATAAAAAGCGTTTAACACTGGACCACGAAAAGAGTAAATTGAGCCTTGCTGAAATTTACGAACAGGAGTACATCAAACTCAACCAGGTGAGGAGGCCACTATAGCAAAGCCATTGCCATTCAGGGAGGAGATGTAGAGAACAAGTTCTGTGGGTTCTACCTACTGCTCAGGAGGTATGAGAGACAGAAGTCCTGAGCTGGGGTCACATTGTGTAGTGTGAGGCAGCGTGGCTATAGGAGCAGAGGGGCTGTAGTTATCCCATGGAGTATCACTGGCTAGGGGTGGTTTGCAGTCACTCTTGGTCCCCTGGTACTCTCACAGCTAATTATTAACTTTCCAGCAGTTATTACAGCTGAATAATACTCTGTTGTATGTGTGCCACAATTTATGGATCCAATTTCAACAGTTGATGAATATTTGGGCTGTTTCTACCTTTCGTGAATAGTGTGTCCGTGGACGTATATGTACTTAAATAAGTGTATGAGTGAGTGAGTACTTCCTTTAATTCTCTTGGGCATGTATGTAAAAGTGGAGCTGCCAGATCCTGTGGTGATACTCTGTTTAACTTCTGGAGGCACAGCCAGACGTGTTCCTACTGTGACTGCACCATTTTACATTCCCACCAACAATGCCTAACTATTAAGGGCACTAAACTGTAAGTTCTAAATGTTAGCAGTTCGGTTGTGACAGTGACCTTACCTTGGGAAGTGTCTTTTAGCTGAAGCCTGACGATGAGAAACTGGTGATGCCCTCATGGGCCTTGAGTGTTTTGTCTTGTGTTGCCACTTTAGTCTGATGATGTTGAACTGATTTCCTCAGCAAAAAACAGCAGAGGAAGAAAATCCAGAGCATGTAGAAATCCAGAAGATGATGGACTCCCTCTTCTTAAAGTTGGATGCGCTCTCAAACTTCCACTTTATCCCCAAGCCAGTAAGTGTGAGACATCTCGGGGAGTAGATGACAGATGAGAGACTCGCTGTTTGTTTGGGTTCAGAATGCACACCTGCAGGGTTTCCCATGAACCACAGGTTGGGCCTCCCATGGGGAAGGCTCATGTCTGGTCCCAGGACGGATCTGGACCCCCCCCCCGCCAGCTGGTCTAGCCTGACTTCCATCTCCTTGGCGGTCCCTGCCAGATCCTCAGTTTTAGCCACAGGCTCTCCTCCTTTCCCACCCTTCTCTCTGTCTGGTCTCTGGTTGTGTTTTCACTGTGTGATGGACTTGGGGGTGTGGGTGATGCTGTACCTGGCATTCATCAGTACCTGCTACCTATCAGGTTAGATCCTTCATGTGCACTAGCTCAGCCAACAGACCTTGCATCTCACATCTTAAATAATCTCCATGAAGTATGTTATACTTCTTTAGGTTCACAATTTAAGTGTTTTACATGAGGACCACTTCTGACTTCCTATCAAATGTGTTCTCTTTCCTAGCCTGTTCCAGAGATTAAAGTGGTATCAAATCTGCCCGCTGTCACCATGGAGGAGGTTGCCCCCGTGAGTGTCAGTGATGCAGCCCTCCTGGCCCCAGAGGAGGTCAAGGTGAGAAGCCAGTGTCAAAGTGTCTGTTTATAAATTGGTCATTTATAGTCATATCTCTATTTAGCATCATTTTCTTTGAGCTTATAGTGTTTATTCTAACATATCTCAGCAGTTCCCACCTATAATCAAATTAGTAATATTATAGAACATTCAAATACGAGTTTTCTATAATCAGGTATTATTATAAGATGTAGGTTTGAGAAATATTGTAAATGCTGATTACAAATATCTAGCATCAGTATCTTGTTATAATTCATGTTGAATATTAGAAGTTTGAGGTTGTTAGATGTTAGCTAAGATGTTAGACTTGAAACAAACTGCATGTTATTTAGCAGTGCTTTGATATTAGCATTTCCCCCTTTTGCTGTATCCATGTGAGGCTTATCAGTCCTGGAACCATGGTCTAGAACAGAGTGTGTGGGTCTAGGAAGAGCTGGACGTACCACACACAGGACACCCCTGCCTTGTGTACTTGGGAGCCCTCGCCTGGCACAGGGGTGGTGGTTTCTGCCAGGGCCTCATCCCCCTGGCAGCCTGGCGGCAGAGCCCTCCATTTTTGTGCTCACTTGCTTTGCTCCACCCATACCCACCCTTCAGAGCCTCTGCCTCCTACCCTAGGCTGGGCTGGAGTGAAGGAGAAAAGGGAGGAAGTGGACCTTCACCAGCTAGATTTCCTGCCCTCAGCGGCTCAGAGCTGGGCAGCTATAGGCAGGTCCCTGGAGCCCAGGATGGGGTCTGCCTGCTTCTCCAAGTGGGGAAGCCTGACACCCATGCTCTCCAGGTGCAGACCAAACTGTTATCGTCAGAGCACACGTTGCGGGTCTTACAGTGCATCCCGGCTCTTATACTGCTTCCCAGGTCTTACATTCCTGAGTGGCCAGAGCCCCTCAGAGCCCACGTGGGGTTGGGCTGCTTCTCACACTTGGGCCACAGTCCATGCAGTTGCTTCTCTTACAGTTTCCGAAGTCATTAGGTTAGATTAATGAGTGTGTTGGTGGTGGTTTTTCAATAGGAGAAAAATAAAGCTGGAGATATAAAAACAGCTGCCGAGAAAACAGCTACAGACAAGAAACGAGAAAGGAGGAAAAAGAAATATCAAAAGCATTTGAAAATAAAGGAGAAAGAAAAGCGGAGAAGACTTCTTGAAAAGAATAACCCAGACCAGGCAGGGAGATACACCAAAGCAGCAGCCTCTGAGAAGCTGAAACAGCTGACCAAGACGGGCAAAGCTTCTCTGCTAAAGGTGAGGACGGGGAGAAGAGCTGTCAGGGGGCTTGAATATAGGGCCGATGGCACACTTTAGGTGACCTGGGTGTCTAGTGACCAAGCTCACCCACAAAGGGAAAAGGAAGGGAGGGGAGGGGAGAGGCTGTGGGCACTGGCTGTGTTATAGCCTAAACCTTGGGTTTCAAGTGCAGGGGCTCATGGTCACCTGACACTGTGAGACCACTATAGTCGTATAAAATGTGTATAATACTTCTGCTCTAATTGGCGCAGGCTGTCATAATTCTGTCTAGTTCTTTTCCACATTTACACTGTGATGCCCTGTTGTAGTCATTTGGTTTTGTTCATCTTTAAGCATAATACCTTATAGCATGACCTTGTGTTATTTCTAATTGCAGGATGAAGGTAAAGACAAAGCCTTAAAATCATCTCAGGCATTCTTTTCTAAATTACAAGATCAAGTGAAAATGCAAATCAGCAATGCAAAGAAAACAGAGAAGAAAAAGAAGAAAAACCAGGATATATCGGTTCATAAATTAAAGCTGTAATATATTTTGAATATAATGTAAATACTATTTACATGTGTAAGCTTATATTCTGTCATGGTTCAGTTTTGTAATAAAATTTTTGAGAACTTTTCTTCACACAGACTACAGATTTGAGAGTAGCAAGCCTTCCTCTGGGTGTGTTGGGGGACCTCTCTTCCCAGCGACCCTGCACAGTAGGCCTGGCCAAGGAAGAGGCCAGTCTGCAGGCTTGGACCCCTCCCCGCTTCCCTGCCACAGCCAGCTACCCACTGCAGAGTTCCTCGCTTGTCTTCAGAGGGCCTTGGTTTTCTTCTCCCGCAGCCCTGCCATCCTTCCACAGGACAGTGGGGTTTCCATGCATGTATCTTACATCCTTCTCCTTGGGAAGTGATCTCATGTTCCGTGAGCAGAGGCTTGTGAAGGCTGGAGAGTCCCATCCCCATTCAGGTGGGAGGAGGCGGGTGATGTGGCTAGGAGAGAAGTGAGTGTGTTGGGAGGGCAGACTGGTGGCCCTTGGAGCCTTCCATGACCTCTATGGTGCTCCCTGTCTTGACCTCCCATCCAAAGAAGACTGTCTCATCTGTTAGGGCCTCACATTACCCTTTTGGGAGTAGAGAATGAGAACAAAGCTGACGCTGAAGCAGCAATGAGCACCGTAGGAGGGTTCCTTTTTCTCCATACCCTTTCCAGCATTTGTTTAGTAACAACACTCAACCCCACTTACCCCCTCAGTTCTGCCTCACCTCTCTGCTCTGCACAACTAAACCTCTTGAAAGAGCCATCTAGATTTTTAGCTTTAGTCCTTGAGGGCTGTGAATGAAACTGACAATAGAAGACAGATTAACAGGAGAAAGTATTCATGTATTGTAGTATTACAAAAGAAGCAGCTGGGTAAATGGTTAGAGATTTATACACCTAACTTGTCAGGGAAAAGAAAAGCAGGTAGGTGTCTAGAAGAACAAATGGGAGATAAGTTTGTGATAATGTTTGCAAATTCAGGTGCCAGGGGTCTTTCCATCTTCATAGACATAAAATGCCCCCAGAGAGGGAATTTATGGGAGGTTTACTCTTGGTCTCTTTCCTGGTAGGAAAAGCTGCCCCAAAGGGAATTCCTGGCACCCTTCCCCTCTGACAACTGTCGCCTATTAGAGGTCAAAACACAATTACGTATGGTTTTGAAACATCTGTACATTAAATGCTGTATTATTGACAGTTTACACATCTAGATTTATACATGAGAGGGAAGTGGGTCATGGACCATCATGATTGAGAAGGAAGCTTATCCTAAGGACTGTGACCCTTGATAAGATTAAAAAGGAGGTCTGATTAATGCTGATAAAGAACACACAACACTAATGCAGAAGCCCAAACTGGGGAAGACATCTAAATTTTTCCCATCTTGCCATAAAACAGGAATTTCATTTAATCTGTACTTGCCTTTTAAACTGTCTATAATTTATGTATATTTTTGTTTTTTCTCTATCTTCCTTCATCAGAATGTATTTGCCACAAAGGCAGGACTTTTTCCCCCCTCATTTCTGCATTGTTTGTTCTGTTCACAGCATCAAGGACTTTACCAGACATGAGGTTGGCACTCAATTTGTCAGTGAATTCCCTGTTCACGTCCCTTTTCTCTTTATTTATTCATGCATTTATTCAGCACACATTTATGCAGTAAACACACAGTGCTGGCTGTTGCTGTAGGCAATGGTAAGGGACCGCAGACAGGCTCCCCATCCTCAGAAAGTTTCCATTTGGGTGTCTTGGGGTGTTAGAACCAGCTGACATCAGTGCTCAGTTCAGTTCAGTTCAGTCGCTCAGTCGTGTCCGATTCATTGCGACTCCATGAATCAGCACGCCAGGCCTCCCTGTCCATCACCAACTCCCAGAGTCTACCCAAACCCATGTCCATTGAGTCAGTGAAGCCATCCAACCATCTCATCCTCTGTCGCCCTCTTCCTGCCCTCAATCTTTGCCAGCATCAGGGTCTTTTCAAATGAGTCAGCTCTTTGCATCAGATGGCCAAAGTACTAGAGCTTCAGCTTCAACATCAGTCCTTCCAATAAACACCCAGGACTGATCTCCTTTAGGATGGACTGGTTGGATCTCCTTGCAGTCTAAGGGACTCTCAAGAGTCTTCTCCAACACCACAGTTCAAAAGCATCAATCTGTGCTCAGCTTTATAGTCCAACTCTCACATCCATACATGACTACTGGAAAAACCATAGCCTTGACTAGACAGACCTTTGTTGGCAAAGTAATGTCTCTGCTTTTGAATATGCTATCTAGGTTGCCCATAACTTTCCTTCCAAGGAGTAAGCATCTTTTAATTTCATGGTTGCAATCACCATCTGTAGTGATTTTGTAGCCCCCCAAAATAAAGTCAGCCACCGTTTCCCCATCTATTTGCCATGAATTGATGGGACTAGATGCCATGATCTTAGCTTTTTGAATGTTGAGCTTTAAGCCAACTTTTTCACTCTCCTCTTTCACTTTCATCAAGAGGCTCTTTAGTTCTTCACTTTCTGCCATAAGGATATCTGCACTCAAGGGGTGGCTGATAAACTTTCAGTAATTGTGTTGTTGTTACACATAGCCATTATATTATGTAATCTATATTAAACTATTAATACAAAGAAAAATTACATTTACAAACTACATTTTAATGTAAAAATATGCAAACTCACCATTCCCTATTACCTACCAATACATTTATTCTTTTACCGTTTTTAATTGAAGTATAGTTGATTTACAAGATTTCAGGTGAACAGCAAAGTGATTTATAGATATAGATATATGTGTGTGCGATATATATATATATATATATATATA